>CABHPR010109338.1:0-23196 GCA_902168415.1 Peromyscus melanophrys
ACTTGGGAGGCAGAGGCAGGTGGATCTCTGTGAGTTCGAGGCCAACCTGGTCTACAAAGTGAGTTCCAGGATATCCAGGGCTACACAGAGGAACCTCATCTCAAAAACCCCCCAAAAGGAAAAAGTAACTAAGAATATGAACCATATACAGTGCCACATGCCTCCAATGTAAACACTGGGAGGTGGAGGCAGGAGGATCACTGCAGATCTGAGGCTACCTTGTTCTTCATAGTGAGTTTCAGGTCAGCCGGGGCTGTACAGAAGGAGGCTTTGTCTCAAAAACCAAATAAGCACAGCAACAGCAACAAAATCAAATCGTCAAACAAACAGATCAATGAAAAAGAGACTATAAAAGGTTCAAGCACATGTGCTACACCATGTCCTATACTAAGCAGATTGTACATAGTACTTCGTTGATTGCTCATGGTGACATCGAGGTAGAGGCTTTATAGATACTGCTTTACTATAGCTGGAGAACTAAAGACAAAGGAAGAGCAAATACATTTGTGATTGATGGACTCCCACATGACCCATTTCTAATCAGAGGGCCGAAGCATTGGAATGATTTGTGAGGACGCCCTTGGTGCCAGGTAGTTCCCAGCTTGGCTAGCATTTGGCAGGTGGGTGAGGGCATACACTTTCTCTGACCTTCAACACGTGTTACCTGCCCTTCTTGAAGCTTGCTTCTGCAGAGCCATCTGGATAATTCACCCATGTTGCAACTTCTGGTTGATGATTGCTTCCGCCGTAGGCTGGGAGCTCCTTGATGCTGGATTTCTTTTTGTTGACTATATTATTTACAGAACAAAACCCAGAGGCAGGTGCATGGAGACACCAATGACTGGAATGAAATCCAGCATGGTTGTATATATCTGTAACTATGTTAGGTGGGAGAATTATGGGTTTGAGGCCAACCTAGGCTTCATAGTGAGACTCTGCCTCAAAAACCATCCACAAGCCAGGTGGTGGTGGTGCATGCCTTTAATCCCAGAATTTGGGAGGCAGAGGCAGGTGGATTTCTGTGAGTTTGAGGCCAGCCTGATTCACACAGCTAGTTCCAGGGCAGCCAGGGCTACACAGAGAAGCCCTGCCTTGAAATACAAAAACCAAACCAAGCCAAACCAAACCAAAAAACCAAAAAACAAAATCCACAAAATAAATAAAACTGACTGCTTACATATCCAAACACACAATTTTCTCTCCTGGATGCTAGGCTTTCTTGGTGAAGGACAGATGACCTAGCTTGAGTTGGGTAGGAACCAACATCTGGGTGAATGGATATGAGGATGGCCATATGCATGGATGGAAAGGGATTCAGCAAGAAGAGAATACTTCTGTTGTGGGCTGTGGAGCATTTGCTGACATCTATCCTGAAATGCTGGTAGAGTCCATCCCTATCTTTCCAAGTCTCTCAGCCTTGAGATGGCCAAACTATTTAGCACAACTATTTCTTGCTGCTCTCAGGTACTTCCAGAACCTGTCTGGGCCTCATGAAACATCTTTTTCACATGTCTTATGTTGTATATGGGCCCAGTGACTGTATCAGAACTGTTCAAGGGCGCTGGTTATTCCAAGCTGAGCTTTGACAGTGGAAAAACATTAGGACTGGAAACCAGTCTGGGGCTTGAGATAGAGTAATATCAAACAAGATGGAGGTTGGTATCATTTCCATCCCAGGGCTGGATACAGCCTTGGCCAGGTGCTGGGGTGGGGAGCAGGTGTGTGAGGCTTTGGAAACTTGCAAGGGTGTGGAGTGCACCACCCAGTCTATCGTGGAGGATGGGAGCGAAAGCAGCAGATGTGCCTAAGGTTCTGTTTTCAGTTCCTCAAAGGGTCTTCTTGATCAAAGCAGTGTGACGGTTGCTATGACAGCTGCTATCTTGGTCCATGGGACACTCCCTCCTAAGGTAGCGTTGCTTTTTTTAATATTCTCAGACCAGTCACCATGAAACTCGATCACCAGTCTGGAGTGGGGGGATGGGTGGGGAGATATGTGAGGGTCCCCAGTACTGTATCAAAGTGGAAGATGTTGGCTGATAGTACTTTCCTAAAGGAATCTAACACTCTCAGTTGTTGTAGAGATCAATAGAATGTTCTCATTCTATGTCTGCACTTAGATCTTTACTGCAGTTTAAAAACATAGCAGGCAGAGAACACTGGCTTTGAATCTCAAGTCTGTCTCTTAGTGACCAGATCTTATCATTCAATCTCCTATTAACTAAGCAGTTAGTAATTTTTTTGGGGGACAGTTTCTGTATGTAGCCTAAGCTGGTTTGAGCTCGAGGACTTCTTGCCTCAGACTTCCTAGCATTGGGATTACAGGAGTGTACAACTGCCCTGAGTCTATCATTCCGTCTCCATCTCTTCATTTCCTCATTTGTTAAATGAGTCATTTGATTTCTAAGTTTTTTCCACTGGGACATTGACTGATCGTTTGTTTCTGGAATCAGCAATTGTATCCAAGAACTAGTGAAGGAACAGCATTAGTTTTGAATCCGGCCTCTCCATCAGGCCAAGTTGGACTTAACTGGTTGTATGATCTTAGACACATTTATTCCTTCTGAATCTTAGCTTCCCTATCTTTAATAAAGGGAATGATACAAGTTGCTTCAGGGGCTTCTTGAAGATTCCATGGCATGAGTTGGGACACTGTATCCATTCCTGTTAACAGAGCAAAACTGTTACAAGTTGGCGTCTGTGGAGCCACCACAGGGTAGAAGGTCTCTCTGCTGGTTTTCCATTTGGTCATCAATGTTTTAGAACTTTGTCTTAGGTTGGGGGCTATTTCTCATTTGCTCTTGAACCCACGGTGGAATCAAAGCTTATGCATTTATGTAGATGGCTGATAGAGAGTGAAAACCATTATTCATTATCCATTTGAGCTTACAAACCAATGTTCTAAAAAAAAAAAATCCATACGGACCTTACCAAGTGGAAAACTTGGAAAAGGCATGGGCCACTGGGTTTTATAGACCTGCCTTAAGCCTTATTCTCCATTAGCTCTGTAATACTCAAATATGAGACCTCTAGCACTGGCTTCTTCATCTGTGAGCCACAGCTAATAATGCCTGAGTGTGTGTGGGGTATCAGACGTTAAGGTGCCATGCAGGGGACAGTGCCAGTCAGCCTTCCCTACTGCGTTACCCCTCTCCTGTCATTTCCTTTCTGAGTCTATGCAGAGAGTCTCAGAGCTCCAGGAATACAAAAAGGGCCATCCAGATTTGGGAGGTGGAACCTTCCATGAGATACTCAGTCACACAGGAGACATGATAAGGAAGACCCGATCTTGAGACAGGAGTGCAGGCAGATGGAAGGACAGAGCAAGGAGTGGGGAGGAGGCAGACGCTGGGAGAGAAGAGTGAGGGCACGTGGACAAGGAACAAGAGGAATGGGAAGGGGCAAGAACATGGCTCGTGCGGGGAGAAACGCGAGGAATGAGGTTTCTTAGGATGCAAAGACAATGTGTTGGGGTGTGTCTGTAAGGAATCTTTCAGAGAAGAAGACGTCAGGAAGAGCCAAGGCAAGGCACATGACAGGCAGCAAGGACATTCTCTAGCAAGAGCTCTCTCCTTCCCCGTACTCTCTTCTCTTAGTTACATCTTGCCTACGACCTTGAGGGGCTTACACCAATCTGCAGGGTCTTCTCCAATGTCTGCAGCTACAGCATCTGAGCAATACGTGTTTACCGATGTCACGGGCGCCTCTGCAGCTCTGTCTGGCGCACTCCCTTCTCCCTTGCTGGGGTGGTGAGCAGTCTGTGCCCACTCAAGGGGGACACTTCCACCTGTGTCACCTACTGTCTCACCTAGCCAGGGACATCGTTCCAGAAGTTGCTCCGTTTATGCTGCACTACATTTTTCACCTCTACTGGATCCTTCTTGTCAGCGTTAGCAATGCTGCCATTTCTCTGAATTTCACATATATTTTCTTTCTTCCTTTTTTGGTTTTTAGAGACAGGGTTTCTCTGTGTAGCTTTGGCACCTCTCCTGGAACTCACCCTGCAGCCCAGGCTGGCCTTGAACTAACAGAGATCCGCCTGGCTCTGCCTCCCGAGTGCTGGGATTAAAGGTGTGTACCGTCACCGCCCGGCCACGAATATTTTCTGTAGATACCTTTCTCTTTCTTTTTTCTTTTTCTTTTTTTTTTTTTTTTGGTTTTTTGAGACAGGGTTTCTCTGTGTAGCTTTGCGCCTGTCCTGGATCTCACTTGGTAGCTCAGGCTGGCCTCGAACTCACAGAGATCCGCCTGGCTCTGCCTCCCGAGTGCTGGGATTAAAGGCGTGCGCCACCACCGCCCGGCACATTTCTCTTTCTATTCTTACCCTAGTTACGGCCTCATTCTCTCCCTCCATTTTCTACTTCTTTCCTGGAAATACTTTCCCATGCATTCTGTGTCCGATCTTCTCCCTTTCATTTTCTCTTGAATCCCTTTTGATCAAATCCTTGCCCTTGCCTTCTATAGACCTTCCCTCTTTTAGTTTACCAGTGATCCTCACATCGCTGAATCTGTCAGCCTTTCTCTATCCTAATCTTTGTGATCTGTCATCTTCCATCAATGCAGCTGAAATGTTGATCCTCTTTGTAACATTTTCCTGGACTATCCTGGATTCTAGTGTATCTCCATCTTCCGAGTGTCTCTCAGCCTCTGGGGAGTCCTTTCTGCCTTCTTTTTCTGGTCTTTCCTCATTTTGCCAGCTTGCTAATGCTGGAGTGCCTCCCAGATCAGGGCTTGGATTTCTCTAGCCATGCTCCCCAGCTGATCATGATGGCATCTGTTTCCAGGGTTTGCCTCATTGTCCTGACTCTGGACATAGCATTCAGCTTTCCACCTGACATCCCTGCTTGGTTATCCAACAATTGTCTCAGAATCAGCATGTTTGAGAAAGATCTCCTAAGGCCTCAGCAATCAAGACGCTGTCTCCTGGCATCAGGATGGTCAATTATTTCAATGGAGTGAATAGGAAACTTAGATATAGGGTCAACTTATATGATCAGTAGAGTTTCACAAAATAACTCAAATCAATCCAATGGAGGAGGGAAGTCTTTCTAAGCAAATAGTGCATATCCATATGGAAAAGAAGGAACCTTGAGTCTTACTTCACAGTATGCACAAAATAAATTCTAGAGAGTCTAGGCTTTTTTGCCCAAACCTGTGCCTTCTATTGGCATCAGATTTCTAGTTAAGATAACTGGTTCCTTCTAGTTACAAGTTGAAGAATCCCAATTCACCCTTGAATCTCAACAGATACCCTGTTAGTGTGTCCTGTCAGTCTCAGTTCCTAAGGAGCACCATGTCTTGTTTGGACTCCTGCTCCACATCCATTCTCGAGAAGTTGTCAGCAGAGTGCCCAGAGGAAGCCAGATAATATATGTCATGTGAAATTTATTCTCCCCCCCAGTACTCTCTATCACTAAGCTTTATTCCCAGGTCCTCCCCCCCATTTTTAAATTTGAAGCTACCAACCCTCACTCATTTGAAGTCAAATTAATTCTTTCTGTGATTCTGGAGGGTCTGCTTGACCTACTTTTCATCCCTGTGACCATGAGCTCTGCACACATCAACCACAGGTACACCTTAGGACTTTCCATTGCTATTCGTCAACATCTGAGATAGAACCTGGTGTATTTTGAGTATTTAATGGACGTTTGTTGAATGAAAGCATAAACTGGAAATCAGGTCCTTAAGTTTACAATTCCCCCAAATTTGATAGGATTTGTTCAGTTTCCCTATATATGGCTTGGCTGTTTGCTGGATTATAAGAACATTAATGGCAGGAACTATGGATCATTTCTCACATGACTTTGTATTCTCCACTATTGGTAGCATCAGGAAGGGCATATGAGAGTGACTTACCTTCTCTGAGTCTCCTGTATCATGTGTCATATCATGTCAACATATCAGTGTTTATGAGGTCCACTTATATTTGAGTCTTAGTGAATTTATGTTCTGGGACAGTGATATAATTATGACTTATATTTTCATAACTACTCTGATCACAATTGCAAGCAAAAGCATTGAGGATATTTTCTGCAGAGTAATTGACTAGCATGAGATAGAATGGGAGAAAAGAATGAATTTCTGGAAGCCACAAACTACTTTCAGTAGTTAGAGAATCTGAGGCAAATCTTTGCCAGTTTTTCATCTATTGCCCCCAACCCTGAACAGCACTGGAGATTGAACCTGGAGCCTATGCATGCTTGGCAAACATTATCATTGGGCTGTGCCTTTAGTTTGGGACTGGATTCTTCTGTTAATGTTTATTTAATATCTGGTAAGGTATAGAGTGTTCAGGCAAACTCCACCTTAGTTCTTCATGCTTCCTATCAAGTCTAGAAACCTTTTGCTAAAACTTGGGATCACTCACCAGACATAGTGGCACACACCTTTAATCCCAGCACTCAGGAGGCAGAGGCAGGTGGATCTCTGTGAGTTCAAGTCAAGCCTGATCTACATAGTGAGTTCCATGACAGCCAGAGCTTCAAACTCTGTCTCCAAAAATAAAACAACCAACCGATCAAACAACCAAACAAAAAAACCCAACAAAACCAAAAAGCAAAACAACAAAAAACTCAACAAACAAACAAACAACTTGGGATCACTTTTGAGGGCACATTTTGTAGTTTAGTATTATCTAGAGAGCACTATCTGATAGAAATAGAATATGAGACATATGTAAGACTTAATAATTTCTAATATCCCATTATAAAAATAAGCCTGTGAAATTAAACTTATGAATATATTGATTTAACCTAATACATCCATAAAGTTTCATTTTGACATGTAATCAAAATGTAAATTGTACCATAGCATTTATTAATTATACATATATTGTCCAAACTCTTCAAACTTTGGTGTTAAAAATATTGTAGCACATCTCAGTATGGACTTCCCTCTCTTCACAAGGGTACCCAGTAAAAACAGCACTTCCATGAGAAGATAAGAGGGCCTGGCATAGACACCAGTTTACTGGGGGCCTGGTTGTAAGAAAGAACAAGATGTTGCTGGGTTGACACAAGAGAAGGGTTAAGTCTTAGACTCATCAATAACTTTGCCATGACTAAGTGCAAATCACAAACACGTATCCATCTTGGCTTCCCCTTCTTCCTGTTTCCTTTCCTACCCAGCATCAATCAGCTTTGCTTCTTCTTCCTCCTCCTCCAGCTCCCTCCACCCCTTTTTTAATTTCCTTCTCTCCTTCTCCACTAGTCCCCTCTCCATTTACCTTTTCTCCAAAATGATTTATTTGACTTGTTAACTTCTCCAGAAGCCAATTTTAGGAAGCATAGCTGACCCTGGAAATTCTCTCTTTTAAAAAGAAAAGTTTTAATTAATTCTTTGAGAATTTCCTGCATTTCCTACCTTTCTAACCCCCAACTTCACACCCCTTTTTGTTTTTAAAATGACCCACTGACTCCAGTTTCTGCTGTCTGTGTACTCCTGGGTGTGAGGCCATCCACTGGAATATGCTGGATCCAGCAGAAGCTGGACTCTTAAAGAAAACTGACTCTCTGTCCCCTAGAAGCCATCAGTTGTCCATAGCTGCTCATTAGTGCTGGGGGCTCTTGCACCCTTTCCCACTTCAAAATTCTTTCATTTATAGACAAAAAAGTTACAAATGGAAAGCTACCACTCATTCAAAGTCACAGAGGATCCCACTCTGAGATGTAGACATTAAAGCTGGAAAGGAGCTTCAAGATCCCTGATGCAGCTCTTTGTCTTGCTGACAGGTGTAGAGGGGGGCAATCACACACCTAAGGGAACCAGGACTGGGCTGGAGGAATGTGGGTGACTTGAGGAGGTGGTGGCTTAGCTCTCGTCCCAATCTGTGACACTAAACTCCATTGCCTACTATTAAGCAGTTCTAATTTTACCTACTATCTTTTTGTCTCAGTATAATCTATACACTGCTCTGAAGATGTCTAGGCTTATTTACTATCCAGTAATTGACACCCCCCTCTGCACCATGAGTGTGGGCCTGCCTCTTCTCTCTCATTAACAGGCAAGCCCCACAGTGTGCTAAGAATCTATCTGACCTGGAGATGGGACACCTTCCTTGCTATGGGTGGGGAATGCCATGACAGGGCCTTCCTAGTTTTCCTTAACAGATCTCCTCCTCTTCTTTCCTTCTTCTTCCTCCTCTCATTCATCATGTAGCTCTGGCTGGCCTGGAACTCACTCTGTAGACCAGAGTGGCCTGGAATTCACAGAGACCCGCTTGCCTCTGCCTCCTGAGCTCGGGGATTATTTTGTTTTCTCCCATCTTTTTCTTCCATCTTTAATTCACCTTCCTTTCTTTTCTTTCCCTGTTGCATCTTTTTCCTTCTATGTCTACCATGAGACTCATGGGACTTGGTGCCAAAGACATAGTCCATCCTGCACATCACTGAAAGCAAATGTGCTCATTCACTGGCCAGCTTCACTGGGCTTTGAATATGAGGCCTGCAGTGTGTCCAACTCTATACTGCTCTTTTTAACCTTCACAGCTTCTTGCCTGTCCAGTGATTGCCATCATTATATACATCATATACAAAAGAAATCAAGTCCCATGCAAGGTAATGAACATACACAGCCAGTACACGACAACGTTGAAGGCTGATTCCACACTATTTTAGAGTAGAAGGCATGTATGTTATTTACCAAGAGAAGCAGTTCTTGTGTATTTGATCTTTAATTCATGTTGACTTGAACTTTCCAAATTTGAGGGGCTATAGAGGCCTGTGAGTGGACACAGCCATCTTTGGGCAGATGAACACCTGTGGGCCAACTCATAAATTTAGAAGGAAGGTTCTTGAATGCTAAGCTAGCCTTTTGGCTGTCTGCATTGTACTGGTTTCCTAGCTCTTACCCTAACAAGGTGCCAAACACTGGGGCTTAAAACAATAGGAAGGTACCCTCTCACAGTTCTGAAGGCTAGAAGTCTTAAGCAAAAAGGTATTGGTTGGGTTGGTTTCCTCTGGCTACTTTGAGGGAGAAGCCATTTCATACCTCTTTCCCAGCCTTTGGTTGCTCCAGGTCCTTAATCTTCCTTGACATGCTGCTGTGCTACTCCAGTCTGTCTCCACGGTGATAGGGTGCACTCTCTGCATATCTCCACGTCATTAATCTCTTTCTCTCTATAAAGAAGCCAAACATTGGATTTAGGACTCATTTGGATCCAGTATTGTGGAAAGCATGGGCCTATGGGCTGTAAGGCTCTCCTCAGTTAGGATGTCCACATAAGATCTGTCTTTTTAATATGCTTTATCCACACAAACATTCCTTATAGTATCATGCTAATATAAAAGTTAAGCAGACATCTGACCAGGCGGGAAACACTTGTCTGGGCAGAAATGCTGCTGCAGGGTTCCACTGGGGAATCTTCTTTGGTGAGGACGCTTTGGAAACTTTCAGGCTCAACCCAAGTCTGCACTGACGGTCTTCAGCTGTGGCAGCCTGGGAGATTGGCATTGATGAAGGTTCAGGAGGTCCTTGAGAATTTAGGCCAACAGCTAGTGCTGACAGATGGGCCTATGTGGGCCCAGTGACTGTGGGAAGTTCAACAGCAATCGAAGCCAGGGCCACACAGAGTCTCAAGTCCCCTTGCTGATGGATAGCAACACAAAAGCTAGAGAAGCCATGTCTCAGGAGCATTGCAAAGTGATCCTAGAGACCATTACCAAAGTTCCAATTTTTGTATCATTTTATCGGCAGTAGCTTTGTGCTATCAAGGCTCACAGCTTGAGGCTGATTCACTAGCCTATCAACACCACCACCTTGGGGTTAGTTCATTAGTATATCAAGGTCTGTCCTGGGCTTAGGTCCTATCTGAGTTGCTTGGTAACCTGCCAGGGGCTTGATTCTGAGGCTTAGGTCTTATTAGATCTACTTAGTGACAAACTTAGGCATCATATTATTTTAAGTCACACAAAATGGTTTTTAAGTTATGTTCCTAACAAGCATGGTCTCATCTTTGATGTGACCTCCACCCACTTTGTCCAAATAGTTATTGCATAATTATAATATAATGCCAAAACTACGCATTTGACATTGGCGCAATGTGTGTATACAACTCTAAACCATTTTATCACATATCTAGATGTATATAACCACTACTGAAATCAAGACAGTGATTCCATGACCATGATAGTCACATCTGCTTTCTTGTCCCTACTATCTCTAGCTCCTAGGAATCTGTGATCTGTTCTCCTCTTTAATAGTGTAATTTCAAGAATGTTAAATAAAAAGAATATGGCATGGGACATTAGACTAGTTTTTTTTTCCACCAAGGACAAGGATGCTCGGAATTATCTCAGAGCTTATATCTCTCTCTATATATATCTATATATCTATATATATCTGTATATATCTCCTTCCTTCCTTTATATTGAGGGCACTGTTGTAGTTAAGACTTGAGCATATATATTTTTGAGGAGCATGATTCAACATACAGCATTTATTTTCTCTTGTTTGGGTCCTGATGGGTCTGGCTTCAGAATCTTGCCTCAGAAGAGGCTTGCTTTTCATTCATAGCCAGATTAGAGGTGTTGTTGATTGCTAAATTTGGTTCATAGAAATGGGTGAACAAGTTCATGTTATTTGAAAAGACATATTAAGTAAAAAACAAAACTCAAAGCCTCTAAAGTTTCAAGAAGTGGACAGTGATGAATATTCTCAAGCAGTGGAAAGGCAAAGTGTTTCTCTATCTGATCGGGTGACTGCCCTTTCTCTTCATTTCAGAGCTGATTGAGAACGAGGAGGAGTAGGAAAATTAGACTTGTACTAACTGAGGGAGGGATATTATCTTAATTATTTCTCCATCCCCTTCAGAGTGTGGGCTGAGAAGGTGCTTAGTAAATGTGTGTTGAGTGGATGAACTCATGAGGGACTAAACCCAGGCGTCTCCAGGAGGAGGGGGAGGGTGAAAGTGTTAAGTATCCTCTTCCTTCCCAAACATAACCTTTGATACACGGCCTCTTCATACCTGGACACAATTATTTATATGCCTTGACCCATTGCTGAAGGTCTCCTCCATCCCATTTTTATACATGGATGTTCCTAGTTTGATGGGTGGAGGAGGACACCCCAAGGAAGTATCACGTGTTTGACTCACTACAGTCTGAGTTCTGGAAGGTAGAATAACAGAGGGCACAAGAGAGCAGATTTAGGAATGTGAACATTTGATCCTGGATCCCCCATTAGTGTCTTTCTGGCCTTGACCTGTGGTCCGTTCCTTCTATCCTCTCTTATCCGTGCACTGGGTATTAGCTATTTCTTTATGTGAAGTTATTAAGAAAGAACATAGATTCCAACACCACAATATTAATTTTCACAAAGTGCCGCAGCCCACACTGAGACACAGAACATGCTCCAATCTCCTTTCTTGTTATGTCATAACTTATCCCACATCCACCAGTGTGTCTTCCAAATCTTAATTTTTTTGTCTTTGTTTTTTTTGCTTAATATCGTGTTTATGAGATTAAACTATGTTGTTGGTTTAGTTGTACCTCACTAATTCTTTATTGAGTCACAGCTCATTTGTGAACATACCAAAATTTAACTGTTGGTGGGCATTTTGGTTGTTTCCAGTTTTAGGCTTTCATAAATGAGTCTCTGAACATGAATTGTTGCTTAAGGTTTCCTTCTGGTGTATAGAGACAGGCATGTAAGAGTGGCATGGCCAAAAATAATGATGATCACCTCTCAGCTTTATGGAACCTTTCCTTAATTTTGATGAACATGTTTAATCTCATGGTATAGTGAGTCTTGAAGTAGGCTGTGGACAGTGCCCAGCATTGCCAATAGGAGTCTACCCATGTTTAAGAACACAATGGAGACATAAGAGCTCATGATGCTCAGGTGCTATGATGGCCACAAACCTTTCCCTATTGCTTGTTCCTTTAGGTTCTCTCCACTCCCTGGGGCAAGGCTCTCCATTGCTTTGTCAAGTTTTCAGGGTAGGCTCAATCAGATCACAGAATATGTGCTTGTAAGAACTGTCCTCTTCTGGACTTTGAGGACTTAAGAGAGGAAAACTAGGAACCTCTTCCAACCCACCATGGCCCAGAGGGGTGAGATGTGAATAGTACTTGTGAACCTTAGAGAGGGCCGTCATGTAGAGGACAGCCACACAGGGCAGATGGAGGATTTTATTTATGTTTTAAGTGTCATGGATTTCAGGGTAACTAAATATGTAACTTCGTTAGAAGAGAAACCAGGTAACTAGAAAAAAACAACTGTTAACAGTAAGAAAGGAGACAAAGATCTCAAGTGCAAAGATTCACTTTATTCAATATCTTCCCCAAATATTAGCAGGATAAAAGCCAAGGAGAGGGAGGGGGATGAAGTGGGGAGGGGATGTGGAGGACTGCAACAGTGGTAGATCGTCTGTGGAGAAAGCTCCAAGACCTTAGGAGGGAAGACTGAGGATGGTCCCGGAGAGCAGGGTCCCAGGGAGCAGGTGGTGGTGACTCAGGACCTGCGGCTCTAACACTCATCCTTCTTGAAGCTCTTGACGATGGCTGCAGATGATGTCTTATGAGTGACCTCACAGGCATACAGGTTATGACGGTCATACTCTGCTTTTGTCAATGTGAGGGTGCTGCTCAGGCTGTAGGTGTTGTCTTTGCTGTCCTGATCGGTCGTACTGCTCACAACTCCATTTCGTTGTTCACTGCCATCTACTACCCACTTGACACTGGCTTCTTTGGGGTAGAAGTTGTTCACGAAGCACACGACTGAGGCAGATCCAGCCTGTAACTGCTCTTGGGATGGTGGGAAGATGGAGACAGTTGGCTTAGCATCAGCCCCTGAGGAAGGAAACACAGAGGATGTATGAAATAACAGGGAAAGTCTCTTTTTGGGTGCATTGTGTGTGGACAGTCACATGCATTGTGGACAGACACACAGAAAAGCACACTTCTTCTTCAGACTAGGAGCAGTGAATCCAGAAAGTACACATATACAATCTTGTTGGTTTTGAGTTATCCCCTAGTTCCTGGCTCCTTCTTTGGAAAGTAAATTGTACCTGACTCTTTGAAGCTATTTCCAGACTTCTTTCTATACCTATCTTCCCTGAAACGGTGTCCCCCATCAGCTGCAATGGTTGCATGCTTCAGAGAGAGAAAAAAACAGGCCAGTTTCCTGACATCCCTGGTGTTTGGGAGTCTGAACACACAAATACCTAAGGTAGGAGCAGAAGGTTGGTTTTCATTTTCTCCTGCCTCTTTCAAGAATACTCTGATTTCAACTTCTCTATGGCTTCCTTTAGAGTGGCCAAGCTAGAGACCCATCCTATGGATGGGGCCTTGAGCCAAGGTCTGTGTTTAGGTGCATGTTCAGCTACTCTCTCAGATCTCACCAAGGTCTCTAGGTGAGACCTGGGCCCTGGTCTGATGGCCTGTAACCACATGGGGCAATTTTTAGTCACCCCAGAAGAGGTCAACTGAAATCTTGGCCACCTGCCTGGGAGGAACTGACTGGCTTCACTTCTGACCTCCAGCAGCTGCCAGATGGCTCCTCGGAAATCCCCCTCTGTGGGGACGCCAACCCTTAGGTGACAGAGTGACAGCAAAAATGAAAACCGAGAGCTCTTTGCCAAGAAAAACAGCAGAATTATGAGCAGCTCTTCTCCCCCTCTAAATAAATTAGCAGTTTTAAAAGAAGTTGACATCGTTTTAAAGTAATTAAAAGTGGTTAAATAACTTAAATGACTCTAAAATAGTTTCAAGAGTTCTATAAGGCCCTTAAATAGTTGTGGTTGGCTGGGAAAGGGTCAACCACAAAAACAAATCAGCAAACAATTCTAGAGATTATGGAATTAAAATATCCAGCTTAAACATTTTTCTATCACTGAATTAAAGTGCTGGAAAATAGGTTTATGCTAAAATTTTATTAATCATATTTTTGTACAAAGAAAAATAGTTTACCTAACCAGCTAAAATCATGTCACCAATTTATCTTATTTTAACCAGTTAATATGCCATACAATTTAATGGAATTTAATGAGAGTTCAGTCAAAGTAATTTTACCATGACTTGAATGGCATATGAATGGTATTAATTCAATTTCCCTGGAATTGATTTTACCTCCAAAGAATTACAGGCATTAAGATCTTTATATAACACTGGGTAAAACAGTTTTCTGCCTTTTATAATCCCCTAATGGGAAAATAAGGGAATATAATGATAAATGCATTTTATTTCTGAAATCTCCAATAAGTCATCTTTCCCCCACGTTAGTGTATTGTCTTTCCATTAGTGGCACTGTTCTTAGCACTGTGCCTCAGGAAAGCGAACCGCACGGAGCGAAGGGCGCTACCGCGGGCTTCATGTGGCCCTTAGCGGCCACTCTGAATGGTTGGTATGGCCGCGAAGCCACTCAGTCATGAAGACGAGGCTGCGGACCATTTCAGTCCCTTTTTGGCGGTATAAAAATACAAGCATATAATAACTGGGAAAAACAAAGGTCCATTTATCTTACAAAACCTTGGCTGTTAAAAAAATATAATTTACTTTTTGAGCATTTGGACTCAACTGTATTTCTACTATAATTTACATTCACGTAGAAATGCGACAAAACACCAGCTGTCTATTAAGATGTTGTTCCCATAGAGTCATTTGGACATTTTGTGAAATATTCTGGACTCTAAGAATCACATCTCCTCTGATTACTCAGTAAGCCACCTTTTCTACATGCCAAGCAGTCATGCTTTTAAACGTTTTACTGATTTTTATTTCAGGACCTGACACTGATTTTTATAGTTATAAAAAATTATGAGACAATAGAGGGCAAGCCTCTTAGGGCCCAGCTCACTCAATTGTGCTCTACCACATTTACTGTAAAACAACACAGTAGTGAGGAAACCCAATATAAATGAATTCATTTCTGTTCTCAGAGCTCCAAGCCCCTCTTTTCATCTGCAGTTTCATCCTTGAGTCCTTGAGCTCATCTCAATGAGAAACTTTGCTTCCACAGCCATTTTTACAGCTGAACTTGACTTTAGCGCTTGTCCACCCTGAAATGCCCTCTTTTCTCCTCTGCCCAAATCTCCCACTTAAAAGCATCTAGAAGTCAACACTACCAGCAGTTAGACCCAGGCCTCAGAAGGATATAGACAATAACGACTTATATTTAATCTCCAGTCTAATCTCCAGATGCTGATCACAGTATTAACTACTTTTTCCTCAACTAAAGCCCTCTTTTCACCCCTAATCTCAATAGCTCAATAAACAGAAAATCTGACACTGTATGCCATGTTAACTGATGAGCCCCTTCCACTTTCTCAAGATGAACAGATTTTCTGCCACTCAGCTACTTTTTGGAACTGACTTTAACTCTTAACATGACAAGCTTACATGTAAAAGAAAGATGAGAAAAATGCACTTACGTTTCATCTCCAGCTTGGTGCCGCCACCGAACGTGAGCCACAGTGACGACTCTGACATGTCCCCCCTCAACAAAAACCTGCCTCTGAAGCCAATCCGACTAGATTGGCCAAATTCAGAGGGAAAGCCCAGCTCTTTCTTATCCATTCCCCTCACAAACCTATTCCCACAAGTCTAACATGAATTTCTTTGCTCAACTTTCCACTGGCTATTTTTCTGGGACTCTTCTGTTGATGTATATGGGTCACCAGGAATGACTCATTTAGCCAAAATATCACAAACTAACATAGATGATACAACAGAACCAAAATGTCACAAATAATTGAGCAAAAATCTACTTACGTTTTATTTCCAATTTGGTCCCTGCGCCGAACGTGAATCACAGTGATTCACGTCAGTGCCCCCCTCTGTCAAAATCTGCCTCTGAAGCCAGTCCAATTAAACTTGCCAAATTCAGAGAAAAACTGTTTCTTTCCCCTTCCTCTCACAAATCCTATGTTTTCTCACAGAGCTAACGTGAGGTCAGTCTGTCTGCCCAGCTTCCATACTGGCTATTTTCTGGTGCTCCTATTTAACTTTTGGATGACCTAGAACAGTTCATTTAACCCAAAACACCACAGACTCACACAAAAGACACAATGGGACCCAAACTTCACAAACAGTTGAGCAAAATGTACTTACGTTTGATTTCCAATTTGGTCCCTCCACCGAACGTGTTTCACAGTGATTCACTTTAACTTCTCACTCTACAAAAACCTCCTTTGCTGGGCAAGTATCCCTCTTTCCCCAACTTAGTTACATTGGTTTAGAAAGCCTAAAAAGCAGTCACTAGCCAGCCTCACGTGGGACAGTTTTCCCTCCCTAACATCTAATCGGAGACTGGAGTTTGTTACATCCCTGAAATCCCATTAAGGAAAGCACACAAAAAAGTACAAAGTAACCTGATTAGACACAGTGAAGAATTGGTTGAGAAGAATACTTACGTTTGATTTCCAGCTTGGTCCCGGCTCCAAACGTGTATACACACTGGTTTCCCTTCACTTCCCCCCAATACAAAAACTGAGTATTGCCTTCTGACCACTGAGCAAGGCCTTGTCTAGAACTATCTTGTCTTAAATTATTACACTGACATTTGCTCTTCAGAGAACATGTACAATCTATTCCCAGCTTTGCCTACAGTTATTATTTATCTTTGCCCTGGAGAATGCCAGAACCTGGTTTCAAAGTCAGATTTTGTACATTACTTTTAGACACAAAGACCACGAGACATAGACAACACAGGAAAGAGAGTTTGGAGTCTACTTACGTTTGATTTCCAGCTTGGTCCCGGCTCCAAACGTCCACCACAGTGGTAGTCCTCCATTGTCTGGCTGTACAAAAACCCTCCTCACTGAAGAGGAACAGAGTCCTCGGTCAGCTGCTAAAGCTTAACCCCTTCTCCAAGCATGCATGGAAGCTCTTTGGTTTCTCTGACAGAGAAATGCTTATTTTCATAGGCAAGACTTGAATTTGTAGAAGATAATTTATTTTATTATATATAATATTGTACATTATGTCTCTCTTTTTTAGCAGCCTACCACATAGGATTGCTTATTATTTATCCATTTAAAAATAAAGAAAAACAGGGCTGGAGAGGTGCCTCAGCAGTTAACAGCACTTGCTTTCTTCCATAGGCCCTTAGTTCCCGGCACCCACATTAAGCAGCTCACAACTGCCTATCTCCAGCTCCAAGGAATCTGATTCTGGTCTCAGTACTCAAAAACTCATGACACTCACTCACACATAAATAAAATAATTAAAAAAGAAAACCAAATAAATGAAAGAATAGCCATTTCTTTATAATATTTCCTGGGGAAAGTGGGTATGGAGACTTCTGCAAATTATAAACTTTGATATTAAGTTAGAACCCAGTAGCATCTCTCAGTTAATAATAACTAAGACTGACCTGCTATTTGAACTTCTTTGCTTTAATGCTGTTTCATAAAAGGTAATATATATATAGATATGTACATACGTACACACACACACACATATATAAAATCAAGGCTCATATCTTTGACATGCACTTTGGAATTGAGTTATGGGTGATATATGAGGCAATGGCAACCATCAGTAAAGGAGAAAAATAAGCTTTTACTCTTGGATTGACTTGTTGTTGCAGGGCAGGTAGTGCTAAGGTGTCACAGAGATCAACCAAATTTATACTGCCTTTGGAGTTAGTGTCTCCATAACAACCAATTAAAGACACCGAAGAACTTGCTTTGAGTGCCAGCTTCATTGACTACAGTCTTGTTTCCCTTGTAACCATCCATTCCCATCCTCTTCCGACCACCCTAAACTCCTTAGAGTTCTACCATGGCCCCAGCATTTGCAAAGCATCTTTCTTGCTTCTACCCTCCCTTAGGATAGCTCAGAAATAGCTGTCATTCAAAATTCAGCTCAAGAGATTCTTTCTACTAGTGAGTTGGCTTTACAGACAGGTTGTTAGGCCTATAGAACCTCTTTACTTTTAACTGATGTTGGATTCCCTCTTCCCTGTTAGCTGGTAAGCAGTTTGATGTTTTATTAGCCAGATATTTGGGAACTTTGGTCTATTATATTTAACCGACAAGCACTCATCAGATATTTGCATAAAAATGAAAAAAGCAATTGAAAAGTCAATAATATAATCAGTGATAGTAATCTACAATATAGATGAAAGGTTAGTACAGATCACGACAACAACCAACTTTCCTAGAGAAATTACAAGTGTAACCAGATTAGAGAGACCAATTTGTTTTTGTTACAGGGAGTTTTGCTAATCCAGAATGGCAGATTCTACAGTGTATTTCACCAGAAGATGGAGAAAGAAAAAAATCGAGTTGGAAGTAGAGAGAAAACAGAAATTGTCAATAGAAAATAAGTGTAAAATAGTTGATGAACTCAACCAATATGCATCCTAAAGAGGATGGAGAGTGATTTTTCTCCTTAGAAGTGATATCAACTATAAAGATTGACAATTGTTGAGAACTTATAAAATGCCAGGCATCACATATGACTCACTGTATTTAGGTATCCATAAGACTCTATGAACTAGAAATTAATATCGACTGTCTTATGGCATTGAAGGGTAGAGCTTGGATCTGAATCTGCTGCTCATGTGCTTAGCACTCTTACTGCAGGGTGGACACGAGCAACACAATCACCTGACAGAAGCAGCATGCATGTGAGAGAACACTGGAGTGGGAGGAAGGAAAACTCCTTAGGCCATCCTGGGGCAGGAAATGAGTGGCTAAGTGTGCCCAGACGTTTGTACAGATTGCATTGTTGTTTAAAAGGTGAAAAAAAATACAAATACCAAATATCCATCAATAGGAATTTGGTTAAGCTAATTTTTGTACAGCACAATGAACACAAATCAGTTGATAAGAGGAAAAATAGATTTCTGGATATTTTCATGAAAAGGTGGGGCAGTGAATACTGTGAACCTTCTAAAATGGACCCTGAAGACCGGGCTTCTTCTAGAAGGTTATACAAACTGTGCTCAACAGTTTCTCCTGGGACTGCTTAGGAAAACTGATGGACATTCTATTCTCTTGTCTATATATATATATATATATATATATATATATATATATATATATGTATGTATTATATATACATTTATATGTATATATACGTATATATGTAATATATATTGTATATATGCCTTTATATTGTATATATTTAACTGTTATATTCACTCATTTTATAATAATTCATTTCCTACATTTATTTTATAGTTGTCAGAAACAGCAAGACTATGCCACTCGGGGGGAAATGTAAATTCTGAGATTACCTTTTATCTTTTTCTCTATTAATTTTTAAAAATATCTTTAAACAGAGTTCAAAAATGGTAAGAGCCTCTCTGGTTCTGTATAGGAGATAATTTTTCCAAATATAGAATTGGGGACTGTAATATGGGAGTGGATTAGATGCGCTGGCAGTACAAGAGACACATTTCTGAGTAAACAAGATGTAGTTTGAACAGTACATGACTGCAGCAACAGATGATCGTTATGAAGCTGTGTTTGGCCACACCGTGGTAGCTGATGGGTACGGGGCTGGGATCTCTATTCTAGTAAAAATGGATCACTGAGAAGTGGCTGAAATGTTTAATATAGGACTCTTTATTTGCAGGCAAAGGATATCTCAGGAGCATTTATGAGGCTCTGCCAGGATTTATGATTCTATAGAGTGTCCATGTTGGGCATTGGTTGATCTATGGAGGAAAGCCAAAGTGTCAATAAAACAACCTAGGTGGTTCCTGGACAATGCATGAGATCGATGGGAATAGAATTCTGAGGGAAGCATTCCAATAAACTCATCCTTAATATTGCTTCCCATTTCAACCTCAGGAAAGTCAAATAAATTCTCAGAATAAATTTAAACCTGTTTGTGAAGAGAAAGGGAGATGGGAGAAATAGGGAGAGGGGAAGGGAGCCAATAAGTATAAAAACATGTCTATAAATTATCCTAAACACAATTCACAAGCTATGTCAATGACATTCCTTAGATATAACAATTCCAGAAACATGTTTTTTTTTTGTCAATATAAATAATTTTGCCACCATTAAACAGTCTTTTAAGGGAGATTCTTTTCATATTAGTAACACAGAAGATTACTCAACATGTCAGAAACAAACAATTTTGTTCTCTGCAGGTTTGAGGGGTGTTGGCTTCCCTACCTGGCAACGGAATATCCACCTTGAAGTCTCTGGTTCACTATTTCCTTTTAAGTTTATCAGTCATGATAGAGTCCTAGACAGGCAATTCTTCATGCTCCAGCTGGACTTGACTTTGGATAGTAAATTCACAGTGTAAGAGGCGGGCTGGTCCCCTTGACCAGGAAGAAGGGAGACAAAGGAGGTCACTTGAGAATGAGGTGCCTGTCTCTGCTTGTCCCTGAAGAAAGGCGAGTGGGCACAAGTCAAGTCCTTTCCCGTCACGTGCATGTGTGCAGGCCATCAACATGACCCCAAACTCTGGTCCCAGTCTGGAAAAATGCAGATGTGTCTCTGGTTTCCAGAAGGACATTAGGCTACAGCCATTTTACTTCCCATGGAAGAGAAAACAGCAACTGGGTCAGGGTTTACCAACCTCAGAGGGACTAAGCCACTGAAATTTACATATTGGCTGCTGTGGGTTCCAGCTCATCTTACAGGTGTGATAAGCTAAACTCTGAGCTCTCTGCCTTCCCCCATGTGTCTGCCACTGGCACATTGTGAGTGGTGTTTTTTTTTTTTTTTTGTCACTCTAGCTTTGCTCCCAAGGTGATGTCACTTGGGACGTATGTGTGTTATATTTGGATGGCTTCCTTTGTATAGATCATTGAGGAGGAAGGTGGTAAGCTAGCTGGTTTGGAGATGCTGTATCCTGTCCATGGACTTGTAAGGTTATTTGTGCTGTGCAGAAGGAGTTTAATACATTTCCTAGTGTAAGAGACAGGATCTGTACATAAATTTATTAAGTTAAGTAATATTTCCAGGGCAAAGCAGGCAGGAGTGATTAGGAATGGGAGCCTAGCTGCACCAGGCTCCTCTAGTGAGGGCAGTGGAAACTGCCAGGGAAGCACTCCTGTTCATACATGTGCTCTGTAGAAACAGTCAGCTGGGTGGCCAAGGGTTGGATGCATGATTGGCAGTGAAACATGGGAACTGAAGAAATTGAAGGAGAGTGTAGAGATCAGCTGAGGTCTATGGGAACCACCAGGCAATGACTATAGCCTTCCCTTCTAGCCAAGTACACACATGCACACTCCCTAAAACACTCAAGGCTGCTACTGAAGCCAAAGGCTTCACTTACCCTTCTGTCTCATAACACCAAGACAAGCTGGAGAGCATCCCAAGGAGGGAAGGGAGAGTTATACTACCCAGCTTGGTGTGGTTGTGCCAGAAACTCATTCCAGAAGGTAACTGGTCGAACTAAGCCCCCTGGGGCAATGCATACCACAAATGGGTTCTACAGGTTTGAACTGGAATTGCAAATTACATCTCCCTTATCAATACAGTTTGATACATGAACTATCACAAGGAAGGAAAGAATTCAGATCCCTTGGAAGAAATACAGACTGATGTGATCTTTAAAAATTGAATGCATTTTTTTTTTATCACACTTAGCATTTTTGTTTGTTATTGTTAATTTTGGGGTCACTTTCTGCAGTTTTTACTTTTCATTTTCTGGTCTTCACTCGCGTTCACACCCCACAGTGGCCTTGCTCTGATTTGTGTATTGCTCAGTTAGGTTTTAGGATGGTTCTGTGTGCTTTGCCACTCAGGCTGTTGCCGTCACTCTCTATTCTTCCTCGGCCATGACTCATAGATGTTCCTTCTCATTCCCTCCTTTCTCTCTCCTTCCATTTCTCCTTTCTCCTCTCTTATGTATGTTAGACATAACCTCCCATAGCTTAACAGCCTCCAGAAGTACCAGTACCCCAACTCTCCCCTCCTAGCTACTTTCCCATCTTGAATCTATTTTTTCAAAGTTGATCTAGTATTGATACCTATCTTCATCCCCGTTCCTTCCTTCTCACCGCTGATCTTAACAACTAAAATCCTTGTCGAAGTTAAAGGGGGCACTGTTAATTGGCTGTTGTGATATTTGCACGCTACTGGGCACATCTAGAAGCTGCAGTTGCTTCTGCAGTTACTGTCCTACTCTGGAAGTGTTACAGAAGGTCACAGAAGACATCCTGAACTCTTCACTTGAGGATATAACATCTGAAAACTATGCACCTCAACAATAGTTGGATAAACGAAGATCAGGAAAACACATAAAGTTAACAAAATGATAGAAATTAATATGTGTTTCTCAATAGTAACTATGAATACTACTGTCTCAATTTCCCAAACAAATCAATTTCCCCCCAAAAAGATACAGACCAGCAGGTTGAATTAAAGGCACAGGATCCATCTATTTGACACCTCAAAGAAACACACATCACGAGCAAGGGTGGACACTGCCTTCAGTGAAGGGATGGAAACAAGTGTCCCAAGCCACCGGACCTAGAGGGTAAGCAGGGTATTACCATTCTCATACCTGACAAAGTTTTAATCACATACACGCCCAATTATGCATGGACACACATAGATGACAAATAGAGGATTCTTCCTAAAAGGTTACTAAAGGGCAGTTTTACCTTACTGAAAATGCACCCAATACCAGTTCAGGACAGATCAACCCTTCAGTTTTTCATTCTCTGATGCATTGAGAGTACACTTAAATAGACACTGGCTAACCATATTATTGTCAGAGGTGGGGAAATTCATACCACTGTTTAGAGATGGGGGTGTGTGTAGCCCTTTGATGTGCAGGAGCTTTTTAAATTTCACACAATCACATTTGTAAATTCTTGGCTTTATTTCCTGAGCTATTTGGAGTCCTTTTCAGAAAGCCTTTGCCTGTCTTGAAGTGTTTCCCCCTAACAGTTTTAGAGACTCAGGTCTTACATTGATTTACTTTGAATAGATTTTTTTTTTTTGTACAAAGCACAAAAGGATCTAGCTTCATTACTTTACTTTTGGATATCCAGCTTCCCCATCTTCTTTATAATACTTTGTTTTGATAGATCCTCTGTCCGTGACACACTTCTCTCCCTCACCCCCCGCCCCCGTCTCTGCTTGTACCCATCCACTTTTTGTATTCCACTTTCCACTTTTATATTGCACATCACTTTCCTCACCCCTCACATCTTCTTCTAAAGTACTTTTATTTACTTCTTATGAGTCGTAGCTTCTTGGTTCCTGACCTCGATCTAAACTCTCACATAAACACACACACACACACACACACACACACACACACACACACACACACA
>CABHPR010109350.1:0-22315 GCA_902168415.1 Peromyscus melanophrys
GCCCTGGCCATAGCTTCTCCTTAGCAAGCCTCCTAGGCTGGCCTCAAACTCGGGATCCTCCTGCCTCTGCCTCCTTCAGTAAATCCTATGGGCGTGTGCCACCACAACTGGCAATGTATAGCTCAGGTCTGAGCTGGGGCCTGCAAGGCTACAGGCAAGTAGCTTTTTCAAGAATTCGTACCACGAACATTGGGCACCAGATGTAGCACAAATTGTTAGAAGGTCTTTATTAATAAAAACAAACCTGGAGCCAGGTATTGGGGTGAACGCTGGAAGATCAGAGAAGCAGAACAAGCAACAGCTACCTCACCTCACCAGTTCCTCAGCTGATCCTGTTTCCTCAGACTGGAAGCTTCCGTGTCCTCATCCAAATAGATCTCAGCTGAACTGCTGCTCTAAAGCCTAAAAGCTTAACCAGGCAAAAGCTTCTAGTTTCTGGTCCTCACACCTTAAATACCTTTCTGCTTTCTGCCAACACTTCCTGGGATTAAAGGCTCTTGTTACCACACCTAGCTGTTTCCATTGTGGCCTTGAACTCACAGAGATCCAGGCAGATCTCTGCCTCTGGAATGCTAGAATTAAAGGCATGTGCTACCACTGCCTAACCTCTATGCTTAATATTGTGGCTGTTCTGTTCTCTGATCCCAGATAAGTTTATTAGAGTGCACAATATTTTGGGGAACACAATACCACCACACTTAGATATCTGAAACAGGAGAGCTGCTATGAGTTTCAGGCAACCTGGGTTACATGGTGAGCTCCAGACCTGGCCTGAACCATAGTGTGAATTCCTGTCTCCAGATAAATAATAAGTTAACTAATTAACTTTTGAATAAATTTTGAAAAACAAGAAAGGGAGGGAAAAGAAAAAGTAAAAAGTCCAGTGGGAGACTTCTTAAATTTTTTCTAAGTTTTAGGGTGTATAATGTGCTTAAATATAGGCACTAATGAGCAATGTGGGGGTGGTATGCCTCCTGGAGCAGATCATCCTTGGGGCAGTGGGTGAGAACAGCACCTTCATGGGACATTCTTCGGTCTCCACAGGGCAGAGGGACAGAGACCACGTACTGGCTGACTGGGATGAAGGACCAAGAGTACAACCTGCCAACTCCACCGACTGCGTAAGCTTCAGGGGTGGCGGGGAGGGAGAGGAACGGGAAGTCCTGGGTTTGGGCAAGGAGGGAGAGGAGCCGGAAGTCCTGGGTCGGTGAGCACACTATGCTACTTAGAGGTATTTAACCGGACAAGTGCCTGGGGACATGAGGAAGTCTAGAATGTTCCCGCCTCCAGCTGCTGAACTGGAGTGTCCAGAATGCCTGTATCTTTCTGAGACTCGGTGACACAGAAAACACACAACCTCTGCTACTCCAGAGGGCTAGATTTCTCTCATAAGTCAGATGTGTGTACTCAGCGAAGTCACAGGGGGCTACCGTTGTCCTGTTTTCCCAGGGAAGCTCCACCTGGGAAAGGAAGAGGGAATACTCTAGAACTGGAAGAGATTCTGTTCTTATTTCACTGATTTTGGTTTCATTTTGTCTCACTGGCTCTGTTTTCTTCTGTCCTCCTAAGGGTTAATTTCTAGTTGTGCCAATGATGTAGTTACAAGATGATAAATTGACAGATGAAATAGAGTACATACTACATGAATACACACACACACACACACACAGAGAGAGAGAGAGAGAGAGAGAGAGAGAGAGAGAGAGAGAGAGAGAGAGAGAGAGAGAGAGAACATCATTATGTAGCCCAGACTGGTCTCTCAATCTTCCTGTCTTGGTCTCTCAAATGCTGGCTTTCTAGGCATATGCCACCATGCCTTGCCCAGTTACATTTTAAACAGCTTTTCTCCATTAAAATCTACCTGATTTGCCAGATGTGATGGCACATACTTTTAACCCCAGCACTCAGGAGGCAGAGGCCAGCAGATCTCTGTGAGTTTGAGGGCAGTCTAATTTGCATAGACACTGTGCAAAAACAAAGGTGGGCAAGACACTGGAGAGGTGGCTCAGTGATCAGGGAACCTGAGCTCTGTTCCCATCTCTACATTGGTTCTATAACTCTAGTCCCAGGGGATATGACGCCCTCCTCTGGACTCTGTGGGTACTGCAATACATGCTACCCCACCCCCATCCACACATAATTAAAAATAAAATAAGTCTCGGGGCTGGAGTGATAACTCAGCAGTTAAGAACACTTGCTGCTGTTCCAGAAGACCTGAGTTTGTTTCCCAATACCACATCAGGTTCTGATTACCTGCAACTCCACTTCCAAGGGATCTGACTCTTTCTGGTTTCCACAGGCACCCACACACATGTGGCATACATTCATACAGACACAAAAATACATAGAAGTAAAAATAATGAAAATACAATCCTCTTTCGCTGGCTGAAAAGCTGGTTGAATTCTGCTTGTGAAGCATCTGAAAGCTAGGGTTGTGTTCCTGGCTTGCTCAGGAGAACAGAAGGCAGCTTGGAGCCCACTTCATGCCTCTTTGCGTCTTACATGGAGCTAGAGAGGTGGCTCAGAGGTTAAGAGCTCTAGCTGCTCTTTCAGAGGACTTGAGTCAAGAGGACCCAGGTTTGATTCCCAGTACTCACATGAAAGCTCACAACCATCAGTATCTCCAGGTCCAGAGAGCCTCTTCTGGCCACCTGGGCACCAGGCACACACACGGTTCAAGACAGACAAGCAAACAAAGCACCAATACACAATAAACAACAAAAATGACAAGGATGGAAGATGCCGGAAGCTGAGAGGCTCTCTGCATTTCCACCCCTGCCTCCTGTCTGCGCTGTCCCCAAAGAGGAAGACACCAGCCTTGCCTAAAGCCTCGGTTCTGGGTCTTAGCATGGAGTCTGCATTCTCCCTATGATAGGAGAAAGATTTCCTATCTACCTAGCAGGTTTCCATTCTGAAGGTGACTCAGGTTGTCCTGCTCCATTAGCAAGCCTCCAGCCCTCAGCCCTGTGGCTGTGGTGATGGCTTTGGCAGGAGGAGAGACCCAATCATTCAGAGGCCTAGAGGCCAGACAGACAGAAGGCAAGCTACTAGAGATGCCGCATCAACCTGGGAAGCCTGGCTTCAAACTAGGATTGCCGAGATCTGTTCTAAACTTTGGAGACCTCCTGCCGTCCTGAGCCCTCTCCAAACAGTCCCGGCATTTACAGCTATGTGGGCACCAGTGTGTTTCCAGGGCTGTGTGGTGAAGTCCCCACCTCCTCTCCTTTCTCTTCCCGGGTCTCAGTGGATCCTCTTCCATGTTCCCCAATTCTAGCAACATGTTTCACTTTGAAAAGGAAAGATCCATTTCCTGTCTGCGATATATTACACTAACACATGGCGGGGAAGACAGTTCTTTGGAGTCATCGAAGGCAATGGTGATATACTCCCTGCATTTCCTGTGTGTAGCACAGACTAGGCACCCACTGGGTAAGGTCTGAAGCTAAGGAACATTCTGTGTGGATGGCTGACAACTTTCTCTCCCCACCCTCTTTCCAGGGAGAACCAACAGCGTCTGCAGGCAGAGTTTTCAGACATGATTGTCACCTCCTTACAGAAAAGAGAAGCCTCGGGCATAAAGAGCCGGAGGCCCACACGGGTGGCCAGCTACAAAAAAGGCACCTTGGAATACCTGCAGCTGAACAACTCAGACCACGAGAACACCTATTTTTAGACCAAGGTGAGGTCTAAGAACTGACGATAGCAACCTCCAATGTCTCGAATCTGCGTTTTCCAGAGACCTCAACAACACAGACAAGTGCCTAGGCTCACTGCCCTGCCTACACATAGAATTCCTCTGCAAGTCACATGGGTGTTCTGGTTTTGCTTTTTGGTTTGTTTGTTTTATCGAGACAGAGTCTCTTGGATCCCAGAATGTCCTTAATCTCACTGTGTGTGTAGCAGCGGATGGCCTTGAACTTCTAAGATCTTCCTGCCTCTACCTTCTGAGTGGGATGTGTGTTCTTGTTGGAGTGATAGCCCTGTACTCCAGAGCTGTGTCCCATGGTAGTCTATGGAGCAACAACCTGGAAAAGAGGAGGGAGGAATATGCTACATAGAATTTGGGGTTTTGTTCTTATTTCTTGTCTTGTTTACTGGCTCTTCTGCACACATGAGAGAATTTTTTTAAAAAATTGTCTCAATTGTATTTTAAATGGCCTATCTCCATGAAAGTGTGCTTAACTCGTAATTTTTGCAGAAATCATGCAGGATATTAAGAAAAATAAAGGTTTTTAGAATCTTGTATATATTTCTACTGTCTGTTCTTCTTCCTGGGGCTACCAGCCATCAACTCCTGCTGGCTGAAATACAAGTGGCCCATGGAGAAATAAGGCAAGACTAACATCGCTGCTCAGGGGCAAGAACCTTGAAGGTCACTAGCACCCTCTGTGCATGGTGAGATTATTGATTTTAAACAATGGTTTTGCCTTGGCCTGTCTACTTAGCATCATGTAGATAGACATTTCCTATTCTGACCGCCTGGTCCGGAATAATGGACTCAGAGGCTGAATATGAATTATAAATGCTCAGCCGATAGCTCAGGCTTCTTACTAGCTAACTCTTACATTTAAATTAACCCATATTTCTATTTGCTTTGCCACATGGCTCATGGCTTTTACCTCATTTTCTACATGTCCTGCTTGCTCGGCAGCAGGCTGGCCAGCATCTCTCCTGACTCTGCCCTTCTCTTTCCCATCAACCTTAGTTGATCACCCTGCCTATCCTTCCTGCCCAGCTAATGGCCAATCAGCATTTTATTAAACCAATTCAAGTGACAATTTTTTTTAAGATTTATTTATTATGTATATAATGTTCTGCCTGCATGCCAGGAGAAGGCACTGGATCCCATTATAGATGGTTGTAGGCCACCATGTGGATGCTGGGAATCGAACTCAGGACCTCTGGAAAAGCAGTCAGTGCTCTTAACCTCTGAGCCATCTCTCCAGCCCCTCAAGTGACAAATCTTTACAATGTGCAAGAGGATTATTCCACAGCAGCAACATGAATGTGCAACACATGTCATGATGGAGACCTAAGAGGTTTGATTCCTATGCTGCTCTGTTCTGTCTAGGAAGTCACCAGTAGCCCTAAGTGTCTGCTTTCTCTCACCATGTAGCTCCTTCATAAGTGACACATGGCTCTCCCTGAGTATATGAGTTTATACATATCACATGTGATATATATATAATATATATACCCTATAATTTTAATATGTGTATACATACTCTGTATTAGCTAGTTTTTGTTGCTGTGATAAAATACCCTAACAAAGGCAACTTACAGTTAGAGTTTATTTTAGCTTGTGGTTCCAGAGGCAAAGAGTCCACAATGGCAGGGAGTCATGGCAGCAAGAGCCGGAAGCTGGCAGATCACATCTTTATCAGCATTCAGGAAACAGCAAGAGTGAACTGGAAGTGAGGGAGGCTATAGAAAGCCCATCCCCAGTGATGTCCAACCTCCAGCAAGGCTCCACCTCTTAAAGGTTCCACAAACTTCCCAAACAATGCCACCAACTCAGGACCAAGTGTTCAAATACATAGGCCTATTGGGCACATTTGTTCAAATCACCACACTTACCATATAAATTTTTAGATTCAGCTAGTATGAAATCAATATGGAACCATTAATTGGACATTTTCATGGTAGTTCTAAAAGTAGTGTATAGTTTACAGCACATTAAAAGCCCTCAGTAGTCACACATCACTCATCACTACTAATTACTACACAGCAGTGCTCAACTGCACAGGCATAATCAGCAACTGATAAAAACCAGGTGCATTGTAGGAAGGATCATGTGCAGTAAGAAAAATCAATAATGTATGACCTAGCCTAGACCCAAACTTTTCCCTTTAATAACCAGCTCCTTGTCTTGAACACCAATAAAAATGAGCCCCAAACAGTAACTGGGACTCTTGAGGACTGTCACTTATGTGGCCACTGTCAATCTGGACAGTGTCTCCCTCTATAACCTGCACTATCGCTTCGCTCCAAGTAGAGCTGTCTCGCATCTTGTGCAAATCTGTGTGAGCCCTTACTTTGGTTCCCCCCACACATATCGAGACCACCACCATTGACAACAGGGCAGTTTGAAATTACATTGCAGATCTTTTTTCTGTTTTCTGGCTCCCTCTTCTGGCCTCCTTGGGTACCTGCACACAGGTGAAACACACATAAAAATAAAAACACATTTTAGAAGAGGAAATCTAAGGTCATATAATGGAAGATCTTGAATCCCAGATTCAAGGATTTGGTTTGTTCTTTGACAGGTCAGGAAAATCCATAGAGAAGGAGCATGACACATGGAAACCTGTGGTTTAGGAAAGGCGATCTGACAGAAGCACATGAGAACATACGTGATAGACAGAGAATAAAAGCCTCTCACATCCGTGCAGCTGGAAGTTTTCCTGTGTCCCACCCGGTCCCGCAGCCACTTGGTCCCAAGTAAACACATAGAGGCCTATAATAATTATGAACTGTATGGCCTATGGCTCAGGCTTCTTGCTAGCTATCTCTTTCATCTTAAATTAACCCATTTCTATTAATCTATGTATTGCTACATGGCCGTGGCAGTACCAGTCTGGTGGCATGTTGCTCCTTGGGCGGCAGACTGATGTCTCTCCCATCCCACCTTTCTCTTTCCTGTATCTCTGCTTGGATTGCCTGCCTGCCTCTAAGCTGCCTTGCCATAGACCAAAGCAGCTTATTTATTAGCCAATGGGAGCAACACATATTCACAGCATACAGAAAGACATCTCACAGCACATCTGCCTTCGATTGGGAACCTCCAGGAGTCTGGGCCTGAGAAGACATGTACCTGCTGTGGTAGCAATGAGTATTTGAAAATTCAAATAGACAGAATTCAGTGACCAGTTAGAACCAGAATGTAAGGAAATAGGAAAACAAACAAAACCAGCATTTGCATTTATGTAAGAAGGGAAATGTAATATTCTTGGTGTGACAGAGAAGCACATGTAGCAAAGCTGCCTCTAGGGAGAAGGTGTTGAATATGACTGTGACCTTGCAAACCTTTTGCATGGTGGGTATCCTGTGGCATTTTGATCTCAGGGTAGGAAAGCAGTGATAAGTAGTTTGGGAATGATGCATGAACAAATGGACTAGTGGTTAATGAACATACAGATGGGTATGTTTGTCAGGTAGGAACTTAATGGCAGAGCAAGGCTGAAGCCAAAACTCTTAACATAAATTTAGAAATGGTGCATCCACCTTTTACAACACTGAGGCCAAATTCCTGGTAGGGGTAACTGAAGGGAGAAGGATTTATTCTGGCTAATGGTTCAAGGGCTGTCATCCACTATGGTACCTGAAGGGGAGAGGCCAGACTAACATACACCGTTCTTGATGTTTTATATAAGCTTGTGCACCTTTTCTTGTGCTCATGCATGTAGTTATTGTATCTGGATGAATAATGTGCGTAAATAATGAATTCGTGTTAATGAACCATCTAGCTCACAGAGGTTCAGAGTGACCCCATCTTGGCATCTTCTGTATTAGCTCTTTGTCACCTCTACAGTCTCATGCTGTCTTCTTTCCCCAGAGGACTTCACGTGGCCTTGGCTGCTCCAGCATCTACTATTTATATCTATTCCGAAATACATTCTAGTCCTCTGCCTCTCATCATAAGGCCTGCTATTGATTTCAGATATCATCGTTCAAAGACCCACAGCCATGAGAATTTTGAAACCTCTGAGATTGCACAGAACATCATTTCACAGAGTAAGAAGAGGAATATGGGTGTGTGCTGCTCAGCTTGTGAGGGCCAAAGTTACATTTTAAGTTTTACTTACTAGGACTAAGAGATCCATGAAACAAAAATGTCTCTGATCTGCAAGTCCCTTGCCCAAGGACAAATAGTTTCTAAAATGCTGGAGGCTATTGTTTATGGGAGATAACAAGCCACGTGTTTTCACTTCCCTAAACAAGTTTGTTTGACCCATAGGCACTGGATGTGCTTGGTCACATGTGAGCTGGAGGTTCACAGGCAGGAAGTATGTCAGGATGTATGCTTGCCCCTGATTGGATGTAGGCTGGAGGAACATCAGGATGTACACTTACCCCTGATTGGATGTAGGCCAGAGGAACATCAGGATGTACACTTGCCCCTGACTGGACCTGATGGGAAATACTTAAGCCACTTCAAAACTTGATTCAGGGACATTTTTCTGGGGAACCAAGAAATGGTGGACCTGGCCAGAGCCCATCCACCTGGCCAGTATTTAATTAAAGCTTGCTTCAAATTTGGCCCTAATTTGTGGTAGTGGTCTTATTCTCAACAGTTGGGATTAACGAGTTCCCATCTGAAGCAGGCAGCTGCTTGCTCTTTTTCCTCTGAGGTCTGAATCTAAAGGCACTATTGGACATGCCAGTCTGTAACATGATATGTTTTCATCTACACAAACTCGTTTTTATGCAGTTCACTCCTGTTTCTGAATGAAGCAGTCCCCAGGAGAATAGCACCTGCCAGTCAACTTCCTGCATATTCAAAGTTGAATTCAAATCCCAGACTATGGGGATACCACCTCGGCGATCTTCTCACTGGCAGTACCCCATCTGGGCTCCCAGCCACCGGGTTCGGTAGAATGTATTGCGCTCCTCTGCCTGCGGCAATTCCTGCTCTACTCCACTCCTGGCAAGGAAAGCTGCATCTCCTTGTTATACCATCTTCTAACACCTTGTTTCTTACACATCTTTCTCATGGGCCAGAAAGTGTCAAATGACTTTGTAGGGTCATAACTTTGATTTACTAAATAAAGCATACGTGCCTTTCAATTGAACTGTGAGGACCGAGACACTTTAAGCCGGTTCCCAGCATGCTTCTGTCTATTGCTAACATCCAAGAATCATCTCAGTTGGCCTCACTCTGGGTGACTTCTTGCATGCCCCTCCTTAGTCTAAGCTGTGCGCTTCCCTCTTTGAACTTCCAGAACAGCCTGTGCTTGTCAATTACTGAAATTACTAAACTGCATTTGAATGGCGTGCTCACGCCCTGCCTGACCTAAGACTGTGAGATCACTGAGAGGCCAACTTCTAGTCCATTCTTCTCTGTGTCCCCAATGCCGAACCAATGACAGGTCTAAAGTACTCGCCCAACTTGTAGGCCAAGGACAGTTGAATTACTGCGTGTTTATCTGCATTTTAGCCATTTAGTATATTTTCATATTTAGTTGAGCAAGCCTGTCCATCTAATCATGTAATTATATTACAAAAACAACGATGAGAAACTTTAAACATATGCTGGGATGCGGGGCCTTTGTATCCACTAGCTTTTGCTTGGTTGGTTTGAGACTAGGTCTCACTATGTAGTCCTTGAACCACCACGCCCACGCCTGTATCCTTTATCCTTTGAATCTTCAAAACAATGCCACAGCAGTAAGAAGCAGCTATTATTCTCTTAGATTTTCAGACAAAGGGATGAAAACCAGACCCATATGAAAGTCCTGGTCTTTGAAATATACTAGTTTACCAAGCAACAGTTAAAGGCCTCTCATCATGGAGACACCCAGGCCCTCTGGTAGTCTATTACAGCCTCACATTTCCTCTTTAGCTTCCCCCTCTTCTCAGTATCCAGGAATTTGTGCATGAGTTGTCTCTATTATGTATCATAAACCCCAAGATCTGTGACTTCAGAAATTAGACTATGAAGAAAAGAAAAGAAATATGGCCATTGCTAGGAGGAAGGAGGTTTTGTTACTGTTGTGGTTTTGGTTGGCTTTCCTGGTGGTAAGGATTGAACCCAAGGCCTTGCACATGCTAAGCAAGGACTTTACCCCTGAGCTGCAACCTCAGCCCTGCCCTGCCTTTAGAGTTATGTTTGAACAGGCTGACATGCTTTGCAAATGGAAAGTGTAAAGAGGGAGGCCAAAGATAGATCAGAGAGACTAGACCCTTAGACCCTAAGGCTCAGTCATGAATGGAAAGGGGAAAGAAGCTGGAAGGACCAGAAGCCAAGTAAGGGGGCGGGACTTCGAAGGTGGGGGGAGAACACATCGCTGGAACAGCAAGATGCTAAGTGGAAATCTAGGTAGTTGTCCACGGTTCTTAAGGGGAAGTTGCGGGAGTTCCCACACTACAACTTCTGCTTTCTCTTTGTGGTAGGAGGTGGGCTGCCTACTCAGAACAAAATCAGTGCCAAGGGAAGTTTGAAAACTGAACACAGCTTAAAGTACCTTGAGGAAATGAGGAAGGTGGGCTGAGCAAGGAGACCTAATAGGATGGCTAAGTAGATTTTTCTTCATCCATGTTCTGCTACTGGCAGCAGACGGAGCAACTAGCTGGATTCATCTGGGTATTTTGGGGGCTGATGTCTTACTGTCTTTTGTTCCTATGATAAAACACCATGACCACCAGCAACTTAGAAATAAAGGGCTTATTTTATTTTATGCTTCCAAGTATTAGTCCTTCAGGGAGGGAAGTCAGCAGGAACTTGAGGCAGGAACCAAAGCAGAGGCCACAGAGGACTGCCGCTTACTAGCTTGCTTCTCATGATTTGCTCAACCTGCTTTCTTATACAACTCAAAACCACCTACCCAGGGGTGACAACCTCCAACCAGCATGGGCTGGGCCCACTCACATCAGTGATTAATAAAAAAAAATAATAATAAAAAAATAAAACCTGCACTACAGACTTGCCAACAGCAAATCTGGATGGAGGCATATTCTCAATTGAGGATCCCCTCTCCAAGATAACTCTAGTGCATGTCAAGTGAAAAGCACCAACCTGGACAGCTGGGTTAACAACTGTGAGGCCCCCATAGGTCTGTTGTGATGCACAGAGGTCTTAACCAAGCCCTAGGAACTTGATAATGTCAGTTCTGTCTTTTTCAAAGCAAGTTATTTGGTGCAAAGAAGTCAGTTTATAAAACAAACAAGAAGTCTGAATATAAAACAGAACCATAGCAAACCTAACCCAAATTCACGTCACAAATAAGTGGCCTGGTGACTTGATGTTTATGTTTTTACTTTAATGGAAACACAACAGTAACACATGTGTTTTACTTATTTACACATTACATAAAAATCTGGAATTGCTTTACTGTTTACCTTATCTCCAGTGGTCAGCATAACACCTGATATACATTCAACGTTAAGTTAATATTGATGAACACAGTGCCATGACTTGCTTTTTTAACAGAAAACATGTTCTTAGGATCTGTGCTCTGAGGTAATGAGATTTATCAGCATAAAGATGTGAAGGTCTAGCCTCGGTGTGTTTATGGGTGCCTTGACTCCCAGCATTCAGGAGTGTCTACATAGGAAGTTCCAGGCCAGCCAACAATACAGCGAGATCTTGATTAAAATAAATAAATAATGTTAGACTTCTTAAACTAATTTATAAAATGAACATGATCTCAAAAAATACCAACCAAACTCTTATAGAGGTAGACAAGGGTTTATTTTTTTTATTATTATTATTTTTTTTGTATACAGTATTCTGCCTACATGCATTCTTGAGGCCCAGAAGAGTGCACCTGATCTCATTATAGATGGTTGTAAGCCACCATGTGGTTGCTGGGAATTGAACTCAGGACCTCTGGAAGAACAACCAGTGCTCTTAACTGCTGAGCCATCTCTCTCCAGCCTGACAAGGGTTTATTAAAGTATAAATATGCAAAAGCAGACAGGAAAATGCTAAGACAAGCAAACCAAGGAGGACAAATAGGAACAAATAGTGTGAAACCTTTATGTAAAAAAAACAACATGGTAGATACAAACAGCTGGACAGAAGAGGAAAGAATCGGAATCAGTTAAGCATAGAAATCAGTGCATTGTAAAGATGGTGTCCCAAGTCACCTGGGCAACAAGTATGCTGAGACAACTGTGCAGCCATTTAGAATAGATAAAATTGTGTCCCTCATGCATAAGAATAAACTTCAACAGGGCATGTTGCTGTACACTGCATACTTGTAAGCCCCAGCGCCTGGAAGACTGAGGCAGGGGGATCGTGAATTCGAGGGCAGCCTACATAGCAAGACTGCATCTCAGATGAATAAAATCTCCAAATGCATCAGGCATATAAAAGTAAAGAAAGAAGCTATGCAAATATTGAGATAAAGCTTGGGTGCATGCCTGTTCAGCATTCACATGGGGAGGAACTTTAAAATCACCAACATGCAGAGAAAATAAAATTAAAGGTTTATCAGTGTGACTATACATGTGTGCACAATTCTTCCTGGCAAAGATGATTGTAAAAAGTAAGGCTAAAAGGTAACTGTAAGCTTTGTATATGTGTATGTGCATGTCTGTGTATGTATGTGTGTATATGCATGTGTGCATCTGTGCTTTCGTGTGTGTGTGTGTGTGTGTGTGTGTGTGTGTGTGTGTGTGTGTGTTGGGAACTGAACCCAAAGCCTGGTTATGGCGGGGTCTTCCCCACTGAGCTACATTCACAGCCCAGTCATTACAAACATGTAAAACATTTTTTTGTTACATGTATCACCCATGAGACCTAGCATCCCCCACTCAGAGCTCTGCAGTTTCAGGAACTAATGACCCAACAACCAGAAAGCTGTGGACGGTTAATGAGAACCATATAAAGTGGCTCTTAGACGTATGAAGGAGTGTTCGAGTTGACTGCCAGGGAAACAAGCTAAAGCGATCCCGAGATGCCCACCTTTGCTTTGAATGACTGGCGTGCATTCTTTAGGCAAGGCCTGAGGAAGTAGGCACTAACACACTAGGTGCTGAGCACAGGGTCCAGCACAGTCCTGTGGAATGGTGGGTGTCCAGAGGAGCTAGCGTAACTACACTACACAAGTATTTACCTTTTGAACGTGAAATATCATTTCTGGAGACTTGACTTGAAAGTACCCTTTGATGAAATTACCTAGCAATGAATAAAGAATAAAGCAGTTCAGAGGACACTTCTCTGGTCTGCAAGGCTTCTGTTAATAAGTCCACTTAAAACCCCAGGAAGCTCCTCCAGCTCTGGTTAGAAAAACCTGATTTTCCTCTGCTATGTTAGGATTTCTGCCTTTGATGTCCAGCAGCTTTATTATAATAGATTTTGGGGTGGATTTCCGTGGGTCTGTCTTAACCAGTGACCTCTGAACTGCTTGGATCTGGATGTCCAATTCCTTCCCAGGATTAGGAAGTTTTTGCCTTTTATGTTTTTTATTACATTTTGTTGTCCTTTGGCTTCTTCTGAGACTAGGCGATTTTCATTTCATGGAATACCTCAAGCTTTTCTCACTTTAAAAAATTCTTTTTAATTTTTGCTTCTCTAACAGTGTAATTTCAAATACTCTACCCATGTGTTTACCAATTCTTCCCTCTGCTTGCTCTAACTTGTTTTTGAGACTTCCTATTGAAATTTAATTTAGTTAGTATTTAATTTATATATTTTTTAGCTTTAAGCTTTCTGCTTTATTCTTTATTCAGAGGACACTGGTTAAGACAGACCCAAGGAAATCCACACCAAAATCTATTATAATAAAGCTGCTGGACATCAAAGGCAGAAATCCTAACACAGCAGAGGAAAATCAGGAGCTTCCTGGGGTTTTAAATGGACTAATGGAGAAACTTCCGGGGCTGGAGGCATGGCTCAGTGATTGCAGTGATTTGAATGAGAAATGTCCCCGATAAGCTCATATACTTGGACATGTAATCCACAGGCAGTGACGCTGTTTGGGGAGGTTGTGAGACCTCCAGGAAGTAGAGCCCTGCTGGAGGAAATACATCACTCAGGGTGGGCTTTGAGGGTTTATAGCCTCACCCAATGTCCCATCCATCACTCTACCCCCAGGCCCTTCTTCCTGTATGTCATATGAAATAAGATCATCCATCATTCTGATCCTGCTGCCATGCTCTTCCTGCCTGTTGTGACACCTTCCCCACCATGGTGGACTCTGTCACTCTGGAGGGTTAGAGTCCATGATGGCAGAACCAAGGCAGTGGGTAGCGGGCAGCAGACAATGGGCAGTGGGGCAGTGGGCAGCAGGCAGTGGGCAGTGGGTATCGGACAATGGGCAGCAGACAACTAGCAGTGGGCAGCAGGCAACAGGCATGGTGGCTTGTTGTAGAACACTATTTTAAGATATGTTGCATTGTTTATGTTGTGTAACATTTGTTTAATGATACAAAGCTGTGTTGCATTTTTTTAATGTTGTATTTGTGTGTGAAGCTGTGTTACTGTGCCTGTCTAAAACACCCAATGGTCTAATAAAGAGCTGAATGGCCAATAGTGAGGCAGGAGAAAGGATAGAGGGGGCTGGCAGGCAGAGAGAATAAATAGAAGGAAAAATCTGGGAGGAGAAGAAGAAGAGCAAGAGAGATCAAGGAACAAGAAAAGAAGGAGCCCGCCACACAGCCACACAGGCAGACACAGAATAAGAAGGAAAGAAAAGATATAAAGAAATAGAAAAAGGTAGAAGGCCAAAAGCAAAAGGTAGACAGGATAATTTAGGTTAAGAATAGCTGACTAGAAATAAGTCAAGCTAAGGCCAGGCATTTATAAGAAAGAATAAGTCTCTGTGTGTAAATTATTTGGGAGCTGGGTGGTGGCCCCTGCCAAAAGCCACAAGAGTAAAGAGTAAAAACAACCAACTACAGTGGCCAGAACAGCAGCTGGAAGCTCACATCCTGAACCCCAAGTACAAGCAAAGAGAATGCATTTGAAATGGCCTTGGTGTCTCTTTACAGCAATAGAAAAGTAGATAAGACAGAGTACAAGGCCAACCTGGTCTACAGAGAGTCCCAGGCCAGCCAGGGCTACATAGCAACACCCTGTCTCAAAACAAACAAACAAATAAAAAAAGCGTGACAGCATAAACCATTAGGGTAATGCAAACTAAATCAACAATGAGATGTAATTAAATAACTATTAGTAAATAATGGCTAAAGTTTGACATAGATCATAACAAGTGTTGGCAAATACCTAAGGCAATAGTAATATTCTTACCTGCTGGTGGAAGTGTAAATTGTGCAACCTCCTCATGGAATGAGTTGGAGAGTCTTTAAAGGTTTAACATATTCATCATATAACTCATCCACTTCACTCTAGGGCAGTTTCCTAACTAATAGCCAATGTCCATACAAAGGCTGAGACATACATGTTAGAGAACCCTAAATTATAACAGCCAAACACTGGAAACAATTCAGATGTTCATAAATAGGGTAAATGGTTTGCCAGCTATGGTGGTACATGCCTGCAATCCCAGAGTTGGAGAGGAAGATGCAGGGGGATTGCTCCAAGTTTGAGACCAACAACAACAACAAATGTAATTGAGTAACGAATTATGGCATCCGGACACGACGAGACATTGCTCAGCAATATGTGGAAACGACTCCTGTAGGTCTTACAGTGATTAGGCTCTACAAATGCAATCAAGTGAAACTAGAAAAGGAACATACAACGCAAGATTGCACTTACGGAGAATTCTAGAAGCTGCCAAGGGCATTCACCGACAGGAAGCGCAGGATGGAGAATGGGATGGAAGGATGACCAAGTAACTCAAAGCACAGGGCTAGCCAGTTGTGATGAGATGTAGCTGCAAACCCAGCACTTGAGAGGTTGAGGCAGGAGGATCACAAGTTGGAGATGTGCCTGAGCTAAATACTAAGAACTGCCCAACATCCCCATCAAAAAAACAACAAAATATCGAGAGTCTTTATCCTGATACAACAATATTCATGTCCAAACACACCAAGTTTTACTTTAAAGTATATGGTTTCTTGTAGCCCAATTACTATTCAACAATGCTGCGTAAAACAAAACAAATCCATTCCGCAAAACTCAGTATCAAACTTGTTGGACAGCATCCTGGTGTCTTCAACAAATCAACAGTACAACAAATTAAACAAGAAGAAACAAAAGGGATAGGCTGAAATGACCAAAGATGCATGTTAATGAGCAGTCGTGTGTACTCTGCTTGGATCCTAGTCCAAGGAAATGAAATTTTAAAAATCTGCCTAATAAATGGAGAAATTTATAAATTGACTAGGTAGTCAATATTCACTGTTAACTTTTGTAACAATGGTATTGCATATTTGTGTGTATACATATACATGTATAATAAATATATTAAGTGGGAGGCCAGCTCCCACCTTTTCCAGGGTTCCTATGAGGAGGAGAGAGGGATAAGAAACTTAGACAGAAAGATAGCAAAGAGGAGAAAGACAGAAACACAGGATAGCTTCAGGAGGACCTGGATCAAAACCCAACAGCCCCTTCTGCCTCTTCAAAAGGCTTTTTATAACAATGCCAAGGGGTGGGGCAGAAGACTTCCCCCTTGATAGATCAAAGCACACTGCACAGCCAAGTGTAGACCCTTCCACACACCTGGTAACCACCCCAGGTCAAATCATCCCCTTATGCAGCTCTGCTGAGTAAAGCAAGCTCAAATTCTGGGACCCTGAGTAATTTGGGCCTCTACAATATTATGTCCCAGTGCTTAGATCAAACCCAGGGCTTTGTACATGGTAGACAAGTGCTCTGTTCCTGAGCTGATCCCTAGCCTTTTCCTATTATATTTTTAGAAAAACATCCCCATTGTAAAGGGAAGAGGATATCAGGCATATTAATAGATGAATACCAACCAGATTATTAAACTGACGTGTACAGTGTGGCTTAAGATTCAAGATTTCCATGATAAAGCTGGATTTTCATAACCTGGGCAGGATGGGGACACACCTGTCGTCCCGGCACAGGAAGTGGAGAAGGAGGATGAGGAGTCTGTCCAGTGGTTACTTTTCCCCTTGTAAAGGACAAATGACAACAGCCACCTAGGGAAGGAGGGGTTTGTTTGGGCTCACGTTCCAGAGCTCGGAGTCTTTAGTGGAAGAAAGGATATTGGGAAAGAAACGGGGTTGAACTCGGGCCCTCATGCGCAGCAAACACTGGTTGAGCCATCTCCCCAAAGGCACAGCGTTTGTTTCTTAGGACCTCCGGAGAGAGCGCAAAGCCACAGGAGGGCTGTATTTGCATTTGCAGTTGGGCTCAGGTGAGCCTGAATGATAGGGAAGGGTATGCCTAGCAAGTAGGATGCATTTAGCTCAGTCTGGGGCTTCCTGGGTGTTTGCAAGCGTTTTACAGGCTGGAGACCACTGACAGGATGATTTGGATATTGTGAGTCAAGGGTGGTTGTGAGTCCAGAACTGGACCCTGACAAGGGAAGCAGCTGGCATGGAGGAACTTCGCAAACTGCCCACAAAGAGGAACTGGGAGAGTTTAGCTGTGACTTCAAAGCCGGTCAAGTAGCACTGAAACATCATCCAGGCATCCTTCAAACAGGGGAGGCTGAGGCAGGAGGATTGCCAAGAGTGTGGCTTCATAGTGAGTTCATAAATAACCTAGCCTGAGGCCCTGTCTCAGAAAACCAAAACAGCTAAGCTAAACAAAACAGAGAAACCTACGCAGTGGAGATTGTCTTTATGATAGTTATACAGAGAGAAAACAACCCCGTGGCACTGTAAGTTACTTAGTAGTTAGTGGCAAAATGAAATTTTGAAAAGGTATGATTTTACCCCAAAGCCATGTACTTTTACCATGTTTCACTCAGCAGAATAAGAGGACGGAAGGAAGGAAATAAAAGGGGGTGCCCAGGAGCTGGAGAGATGGGTCAGTGGTTAAACCTCATACTGATCTTGCAGGGAACCCCAGGTCACTTCCCAGCACCCATATCAGGAGGCTCACATACCTGTAACTCCACCACTCTGCCTCCTCAGCACCTGTACATACCCACACACAGACACAAAGGCATACACATAATTTAAAATAATTTTAAAAATTCATTCTAAAAGAAAAAGGGGGGATATCCAATCTTGTCACACTGTGAAACATTATCATCTCCAAAGTTTATACCTAAGAACAAGAAAATCAAGTTACAAAAGAAAATCTCTACCCTACCCCACCCACCCCTCCGCACACCACTGCAGTTCACTGTACTCCCCACCCCCCCACTACTGTGTTAAGTAAATTTACCATTTTGTGTGAGGCTGCTTTCAGAGCTGAACTTGGCCTCTTGTGGTCCTCTGGTGGGTTGAGGATCGGACACATCTCAGAGTGTCAACAAGGGATTTATGAGGCTGTTGTGCCTGCATCGCAAGACCCCTGAGCAAGACCACCACAGAGCCAATAGCCGATGCAAAACACACAGGAGTTTATTGATAACAAGCAAGCCCAGGCTTGGTCTGTGGAGGAGGATGGCCCTGAGCTCTCAGAGCGAGGGGTTTTTAAAGGGAAAAACCGCAAACAGGGTGGTACAAGTCTTCGCATCGTATGATTGGGTGAAGGTGTGTAACCTTTGATTTACTGGTTGGTGGTTACAGTTATCATTTTGGGGCAGGCCTGGACAAGTCCCAGGCTCTGTCCTTGAGCTGCCATGGAAGCTGGCTGGCCTAGCACGTTCCCATTGACCCATGCACGTAGCTCTAAGTTGGTGAGGGGTCCCAGACAGTAAACAACTGGCTGAACCTTGAACAGTCAGAGTAGTGCTGGAAGGGAGCTATTTCAGGGAGCTATTTCAAGGACTATGTCTTTTGTTCATGGCCCTCCCAGAAACTGCTTGCTCAAGTCTCAGGAAACTGAAATTGAGGCCTGATCTCTAAGAAAACACTGATAGCCTGTTATGGCATCTGCTTGGTCCTTTCAAGGCATACAGAGAGCATCCCAAGGCAAAATTCCACCTTCATCCTCTTAAACACTCCAGAATTTCTGCCTGTGAAACTTGGTCCATGGTGGGGAGGGGAGAGAACAAACTGGCTGTTTGATTTATTGTCACTCAGAAAGGCAGAGTCATCTCTCATGGGAGGGTGGAGAGTCTAAAGCCATTTCCTGTGGTGGTATTGTGTTCCCCAAAATATTTGTACCCTAATAAACTTATCTGGGGTCAGAGAACAGAAAAGCCACTAGATACTTAGGATAGGCAGTGGTAGCACACGCCTTTAATCCCAGCATTCCAGAGGCAGAAATCCATCTGTTCTAGGATACATCCAAGCATGGTGACTCACACCTTTAATCCCAGAAAGCGAGCCTTTAATCCCAGGGAGTGATGGCTGAAAGCAGAAAGGTATATAAGGCGTGAGGACCAGAAACTAGAAGCATTTGGCTGGTTAAGCTTTTAGGTTTTGAGCAGCACAGTTCAGCTGAGAGCCATTGGATATGAGGACACAGGGGCTTCCAGTCTGAGGAAACAAGATCAGCTGAGAAGTTGGCCAGGTGAGGTTAGCTGTGGCTTGTTCTGTCTCTCTGATCTTCCAGTGTTCACCCCAATAACTGGCCTGAGGTTTGATTTTATTAATAAGACCTTCTAAGATTGCTGCTACAATTTCCTTTTCAGAGCCATGTGAGGCCATCATTCAGACTTGATAACCCACCTCAGCTGCAATCCCGTTACAATCCCGAGCACAGGGAACCCACTGTGTCGGGGTGCTTTGGGGAAAGACAGAATTCATTTTGATTTGACTCTGAAAGCCAAGCATGATATCACTTCTGTAATCCAAGCACTTTGGGGGCTGAATCAAGAAGATCTTGAGTTCACGGCAAGCGTAGACTACAGAACAAAACTCTTAATTCAAACCAACAAAAAAACAAAACAGCAGACTTAGCTTAATTTCAAGGGCTCTAAAGGCGGCTCTGTCTGCACCAGGCATGAACTAGATGCTGGCCCAGACGGGACATACAGCCGTAGTGCGTGGAGGAGTTAGTCAGAGCTAAAGCAGTTTTGAAGCTCTTGGGACTGAGGATTGCTGTGTGTCTGTCTGTCTGTCTAGCAGGGAAGCCTTGTGTGTAGGGAGTGACCCCTCTGAGGGCAGTGGCTGGGAGCTTTCGACTAGACATCATCGCAGCGTGTAGCATTGTTCGCTGAGCACATCTCACTTGGATTACAGCTGAGCTCTGTATAGGTCGGGTGATGTTAGGAAAGCAGGAAGGAGATGAGATGGGAACAAGCTCTACCCAAAACCAAAGAACAAAGCAGACGAGTGTAGTCCTGCAGAGAGTTCCCTTGGCAGAAATAAAACTCAAGAAAGACTGACTTGCGCTATGAAGGCTCAGTGTGGAATGCAGCTGTCCCAGAAAGGATGTGGACTTTCAACAACGCTACCAATATGGGAAAGCTAGCGTTCCAGGGAAAGGTTTTAAAGTTCCGGGGAGTCATTGTGGCGGTGCACTGTTTAATCCCAGCACTCGGAGGCAGAGGCAGGCAGATCTCTGAGTTCGAGGCCAGCCTGGTCTGCAGAGTGAGTTCCAGGACACCATGGCTACACAGAGAAACCCTGTCTCAAACAAACAAACAAAACAAAAATCCCAGAGAAAACAAGAGCAAACTGAAAAGCTCACAATAGTGCAATGAGCAACCACGAATGTTTTCAAAACGCTTCTGATGACTCGTATGCCTACTGAAGGCTTCAGGCCGGGGAGTTTCAGAAGGAATATACAGCAACTACATACAAATGTCACAAGTGCTACCGGCAGTCAGAATGCTTAGTGTGGGAGCCCACAACTGACTCAGTTTCCCAGTTTGAATCTGAAGTCTATTCTGAGTCAATAGAGTTCAAGCTTGTTTGCTCCAAGGCTGTGAGAACGTTCTGATTAGCCCGCAGAGTCTCCTTGAAGGGCTGTGGGAAAGTTCTCATTAGCCCATAAGAGGGAACATACTATCTGGCTAGACGCAAGCTGCTGATGCCTTCCAGAGGTAAATTGAGATAGAAAATGAAACTGCCTGTTCCTTGACGCAAGGCAGGATAGGTAGTGGTTGAATGCCTGTGCTGTGCACTGTTCTACCTCTGTCCTTCAAAACTGTATATAAGCTGGCTGTGAAATAAACTCGGGGCTGTCCGGCATTGACCGGCAGACCTCTCGACTCTTTTCTGTCTTCTTCATTGTCTCTTCAGTCCGCACGCCTCTACCCAGCTACCCAGCTGACTGTCGGCAGGCCCGACTGCTTAGTCAAAGGGGGAAGGCTTGATATGCACTACGTTGTGTTTCAAAGAACACAACAACCCATTTAAAACTCCTGATTTTAGTTATTCAGTTAGAAGATTTATTCAACCAGAGCTTTGCAAACATTTTGATGTTGTAATGGAAAAACTATCACATTCTTGTTATAAACACTTGGACAATACTAGCATAGGAGGGGAGAAATCATCACCCAAAGCCCAAAGTACGGGGACAGCCATTATCACATGCTCTCATTGTGCATTTCAAGAAAGCAGGTTCCTGGCGCTGGGGAGATAGCTCAGTGATTAGGAGCACTTACTGGTCTTGTGGAAGACCCAAGTCCAGTTCTCAGCACCCATGCCAGGCAACTCAGGCTCGCAGGAATTAGAGACATCTAGCGCCAGTACACACACACACACACACACACACACACACTATTAAAAATAAATCTAAAAAATCAAAAGATTCTCTTAGGATATAATTGACAACTAACTTCCTTTCTCCCTCCGGCCGCCATTTTCATTTGATTAGCCCCAGCCACTAAACTGTTGAAAAGTTTTACTCTTCTACGATGTCAGAATTTGCTGACTAATGGTGAATTCACAAAGCCCAGTATGCCTGTAACCCAAGTGCCTGGGGAGTGAGGGGTCGAGACAGAAATGCCAGCTGTAAACTCCAGTCCATGTTTTTCTGCAGAGTGAGTTCCAGACCAGCCTGGGTTACAGAGGGAGACCCTGCCTCCTAAATAATAACAAAATTAATAAACAAAAATCCAGCAAGCTATGGCAATCTGTTAGCTGTAACTGCCCAACTATTTCTCATTTTCCTTGATGGTGTGGCCATCAGCAATCTTTGTGTGTGTGTGTGTGTGTGTGTGTGTGTGTGTGTGTGTGTGTGTGTATGTGTGACTGTGCACATGTGTATAGATGCCAGAGGTCCACATCAAGCACCTTCTTCAATTACCCTCTACCTTAGTTTTTGAGGCAGAATCTATCACCGGACCTGGAGCTAGGATGGCTGGCAGTTGGCTGCAGGGATCTTGGCCTCCCCAGCACCCAGCCTACTGGCACATACCAGCCATAGTTAGCTCTTACACTGATGCTGAGACTCAAACTCAGGTCTTCGTGCTTACATGGGAAGCACACAATAGATTGAGCCATTTCCCCACCCCCTTTTATTTCAACTTTATTGCCTAATATTAATACTCAGATCAAAAATATACCTCTCCCAGTGATGAACAGGTTACAGAAGGCAAGAAAGGGCTCAGGACGCTACAAGAATCAAAGAGGCTGCCCTGAAGACACAGGCCGGGGGATGATGAGGTGCAAAGAAGTCTCGGTACAAGACCCTATACAGCTTTTCTGTTTGTTTGGTTGTATGTGTGTGTGTGTGTGTGTGTGTGTGTGTGTGTGTGTGTGTGTG
>CABHPR010109352.1:6352-24818 GCA_902168415.1 Peromyscus melanophrys
ATATATATATATATATATATATATATATATATATACACACACACACACACACACATGAAAAGAAACTAAAGGTGAGTTGCAATTTGGGCGAATTCTAAAATGAAAGAGGATGGAAGAACAAGGCAGGATAATGAAGAGCAAGGAAGACTAGTTTTATTTCATAACTGGAATCTAGGTGAATTCATACATGTGTGTGCATATATACACACATGCACATCTGGAAGAGGAAAACAGGACTGTATGGGGCAAGAAGAGGACAAGGTACACAGTGAAGAAGGAGTAGAAGAGCATACTTTGCCAGGAAAACAACAGGTAGTTCCAATGATACAAACGTAAATGTCTTCAGGGTAAAGGAAAATAATGAAAACAGACAGAAATCACGAACATACACTTTTCAGAAATTGTAATATGGCCATATTAATGTCTGTATTTCAGAAGAAAATTATTACAGAAGAGGGCTATTAAAAACATTACAATAAGTACAAAATCTGGAGACATCAAGAGAAACTATTTTTTATGTTGTTTATCTGGTTTTTATTTGTTTTGTTTTATTAGTTAAGAATTACCTTGAACTTGTGAAATTCCTGCCTCCATCGCCCAAGTGCTGAGATCATAGGTATGCGCCAGCATACCCAGCTTATGCAGTGCTGGGAACTGAATTCAAAGCCCAGAACCCTACTTATAAAATGCTGAATGGAGCCTGTCTCCTAACTGTAACTAGGTTCTCCTCCTGCCCTCCTTCAAGAGTGGCACAGGCAGACAGTAAGGAGTATTAAGGGGAGGTGCCTTATGGTCAATTCTGGTAAAACTACTTAAATCCAATTGACAGATGGGATTTAAATGAAAAGACTTTGAATTCTCAGTAGCTGCAGCGAGCTACCTGAGAACTTTTACAGCAGTTAAAAAATGTTACTGCTCAATGCTCTGGAAGGCCTGAGTATGCCAATCAAGAGCCTTCATTTCCAGAACAAATCTGCAGGTATGCAGGATCTTATTGGCTCCACTACTGACTTCCAGAGTGTAGGTGGGTCTCTGAAGTGATCGGTAGTCCCCATGACTGGGTCTGGAAACTGCCACAGGCCCAAATTCCTGTCTGGAGTTAAGGTGTGGTGCCTTGGAGGCTGAGGTAGGAAGATATCACTCAGACCTGTGACAACTGGTCAAGTCTTGGAAGCCCAGCTTCATTAAACTCCCTGTTTGGAGCATGAGGCTCAGTTTTGAGGACTTGATTCCACCCAGGAAGAATCCGGCAAATCTGCTCTTTGTGGGAGCCTCTGTGGCCCCTGAAATCATAAATCTTCCTTTTCCTTTGAGTTCCAGGAATCTGGGACCTGTGCATGGAAGTCAAAGAGCTGCCAAATTTGGTAAGAACCAGCTGGGCCTCATTAGCTGAAATGCTAAGTACATCTAGCCAATCAGAGAAGAGCTGTCATAAAGCCACCCTCAGTTTCCGTTGTGACATCAGCCTTGGTAGGCCTGCTGCTTTTTTTCAGTCTGGTTCACCTTAAGGCACTCTCTGTCAAAAGTTGGAGCACTTCCATAGCCTAGGATTTCTGTTTCCGCTGACTCTTTCTTGCCCTTGGGACTTGAGTTTCCTGTCCCTTGGCCATAGAACCAGGTATCTGGTCTGAAGCCCTTATCTGAAGGGAAACTCCACATTTGAGGAACTGGGGCTATTACTCCTACCTAAGCACTCTACAAACTTAGCTACATCCTTAGTCATACATAAGAATCTTAAATGTCAATATAACAAAGAAGAGAAGTAAAAGAAGAACTTAGAGCATTGAAAGAAACTCAGAAGTGCACCTGCAATTGTAGTTTGGGCATGAAAAGTCTCTGAGAAACTAACGGAAAAAAACTAGGGGGCACAGTAAGTAAGAAACATCCTCTCAATCTCACACAGGACTGAGTAGTAAAACACAACATCCACAAAGGCTATGGCAAAATCACCACCTAGATAAGTGATATATTTAACCATAAATCAAAGTCCAAAAATATTAAGAGTCCTGAAGCTGCACAAAGTCTTTTTTGATTGTTGCAAGCAAGAGCACAGTAAAACCACCCAACTGGACCACTTCATGAGGAGAAAGAAAAGTTTACTGGGGAACAAACTGCCAGTATCTCTCTGAGAATAGAGGACCGCAATTTGACAGGATAGTCAGCAGGGTAGAGGTCTTTGAGTTGACACAGTCTGTTCAGATTAATCAGGAATTAGATGCCTTGCTTAAGGTAGAGTACTTCCCTTTAGGACATCGTCACCAGTACTGTCATTTTAGGGACCCTCTTGAATCTTACAATTACAATGGCATAAAAGATATCAATAAACTAAATGTAAGAAAACAATAGAGAGTCGTGTGTAAATTAAATAGCATAGTTCTAAGAGAACCACAGGTAATAAAGGTAGAAAGGTAGAAAAATTAAAAGAAGAAAAAGCTAAGTAAAATATATTACATGCAAATAAGAGACCCCTAAATCAATACTGTGAAGGAAATTTGTAGTACTAAATGAAAGTGAGGAAAATCTGAAATCAATCATCAAAATTCTTATTTAATAAACATGAAGAGGAAATTTGAAAAAAGTAGAAAAGGAAGGACATGATAAATATAGTTGTGAAACACTTTCTGCTCTTTCATAGGACCAAAGTGTAGATCCCAGCAACCATATTGGGCAGCTCACAACTGCCTTTAATTGCAGCTCTGGGGGAATCTGATGTCCTCTTTGTCCTCCTTGGGCACCTTCACACATGTGGTAGACAGACAGACCACAGACAAAAATAAAAAAAAAAAAATGAATCTTAGTTAAAAAAAATAAAATAAAAAGACTAATCAGATCAAAACAGTCACAAACCACAAACTACCATGGCTTGAATGTGAAATGTCCCTACAGGCTCCTATGTCTGAACACTTGTTCCCCAGCTGGTCAGGAAAGAACCTTTAAAACACATTTGAAACTCTACATTTCAATTACTACTGACTGAGATAAAAAGCAGTTTTGCAGAGTAAAAGGTAAAATTCAAAAAGAAATCAAACATAATATATCCATTAATGTCACAAATATAAGTCAAAGCAATCATCCTAAAAATGCTCACGTATATATGAGACACAAAAACACAATTATTTCCTCACACGGTAAGTTAAAGTCTATAAACACAAAATGACCACAAGTACATGAGACAGTCATTTATAGGAATTCTAGGAGCTAGTTTGAGGCTTCTTCCTTGCTGTGCTTATAAAAGCTCCTCTTGATGGCTATGGCCACCAAACTTAGTGCAGGGAACGTGTGTTATATCAGTAGCGCATGCTGCTTCATGGAAATTTCTATCTCAGATTTTAGATACACCTCTTAAATATGTAAGGTAAAAATTTCCCAGTGGAGTGGACCACATAGCATCTACAACATGGCTCAAGAGTTGCAACACCAGAAGAAGCGTGATGTAGTTTAAGGTGTAGGTGCAGGATGACTAACCATGATTTACATCTGTAAGATGAGGTACTGTGAGGTGAGTACATCCAAGGCAGGAATAGGTCTATTTTCCTTCTGCTTTTCCTATGAGACTGCTGTACATCATGGGATGGCATTTCCTGAAACCTCTTTCAGAAGCTAGTCACCTGGTGCTGCTCAAGTCTCTGGGGAGCCTATCCTTCTTTAAGTACAGAAAAACTCAGGTAGCCAAGTCTCTAACAGTGCTTTTGCTTCAGCTATCAGATAATCAGCCCCCAAGTAAGCCAATTATTATGGGGAACTGAGATATGGTTGCCTCTGCCCTGTATTACAGATGTACTTTTTGTGGGATGTAAGATTCTGACCTACTCCATGCCTGGCAAATTCCGTTGTTGCCAGGACCACGCATTCGGTACATGGAGAGTGGAAGACGTGTCTTTCTTTATATTATGCTTCAGCCTCCCAAATCCTGCATGCCCGACCTGTAGGTCTCTGCATCATATCCAGTCGTGGTTGTCTGGGATGGTTTCCATTTGCTGTAAATAAAGGTTTCTTTCCTGAGGGTGATACTACACTTATCTGTGGATGTAAGAGCATGATTTAGGATGGAGTTAGGAATGATGCTCCACTAGCAAAGCATTGGTGGTACATTCCTTTCTAGTGTCCATGACCTCACCAGCCTCAGTAAGCTGGCTAGGTTTTCAGTACCAGGCATGATTTCCTTCCTATTGAATGGGCCTTATGTCCAGTTAGACAGCTGTTGGTTGGTGCCAACATGTGAAGACTGCTTAGTGCATCTTTATGCACCTCTTGGCATATTAGTCTTTGTCCTGGCTGACAGGTACTGCACCTGGGTAGGACTGTCTAATTGCTTCCCTTCCTTGGTACCTTACATAGTATTTCCTGGTATCATGAGTCTAGATTACAAAAGACTTTCATGTAATATCCAACTCAAATTATCTCAGGCTTGTGGCCTAACTATGCAATGTCTTCAGCAATAGGGGCCAATCCTCTACTCCCGGAGAGGCAACCAAGGGTTACACCAATAGTCTATTGTTTTGAGAGTCACTTGGATCACCCTTACCAACCATTTGAAAGGATGTTTCTCATGCCTGATACTGGAGTTTTGTTAGTCTATAGTTATTGTGGGGATCATGGTCAGCTCAAATTACTTAACTTCATTTAAGACACACACACACACACACACACACACACACACACACACAAGCACACTAATATCTATTGTGTGTAATTTTAGGTAAATATAAAACAATATTATTTCTTGAGACTTTATCAAACAACCTTGGTGCTATTTATCTCTCTTCTATATCTGTATTGACCTCCCTCCCTCCTTCTCATTTTGAGCCCCTTCTCTGTTTTTCCATTTTCTACTTCAGTCGCATTACTTGTATCCTGCTGCTTCCCTCTACAGTCACCTTCCTCCCTGCCCATGCCTATGGTTCCTTTATACTTCCCTGTTTTCTGTGATTATTCCATGTTTGTATATTCATGTGTGAGAATTTAGAGCTAGGAACCTCAAATGTCTTTGGTGGTTTGGTTTAACTCACTCAATATAATCTTTTCTAGGTCCATCCAATTATCAACAAATTTCATTTTTTTTCTTTAGAGCTTAATAATATTCCATTGTGGAATATTATTCCATCACATCTTCATTATCCAGTCATCTGATGGAGGATATTTAGGTTGTTTTCATTATCTGGCTACTGTGAAGAGGGTGGCAACAAAGATGCCTGAGTAAGCATCTGTGAAGGAGGATGTTGAGTCCTCTAAACACATGCCAAAGGAGTGATAGAGATGGGTCATATGGTAGACTTCTTGTAGTGGATCACCATTCCAATCTTGATCTGGAAGTTCCAACCCCCATTGAGGCTCCAGTAACTGTCACGCCTACAAGGCAGGGCCAAGAGAGGACTCAGAAGACTCGAGATCCAGGTGCGCCGGCTCCCTTGGTTCCTGGACCCTGGATGCTGGAGGTAGACCAAGCAGAGTTCTCCAGAGAACACCGCCAGACTGCGACACACCTTTCCCAGACCCTGTTACCTATCCCTTCACTTGTAAGTTACATCACTAAATAAACCTCCCTTTTAACTACGTGGAGTGGCCTTAATAATTTCACCAATAACTTCTTTTAGTTTTTCAATGACTGTAGTAAATTCCAGAGTGATTTTATCAATTTGCATTCCCTCACCAGTGTGGACACATGACCATTTACAATAACATCAAAAACAGCAATATATCTTGGAATAACCCTAACCAAGGAGATAAATGACCTCTACAATGAAAAATTCAAATGTCTGAGGACAGAAAATGAGAAAGATAACAGAAAAATATAAGGGCATCCCATGTTTGTAATTCGCAGAATTAATACTTGAAAATGACCATTCTATCAGAAGTAATCTACAAATACATTGCAATTCCAATCAAAATACCAACAGTCTTCAAAGAAAAAGACCAAATCATCCAAAAGTTCATACGGAAAAATCAATGACCTAGAAAGAATTTCTGAGCAATAATAACAATGCTAGAGAAATTACCATTCCAGATTTCAAGATACATTATATACCATAGTATTACAAACAATATGGTATGGCACAAAACAGACATGTCGACCAATGGAAGAAAAAGACCTAAACATGAATACTCATAAATTCAGCCATCTGATATTTGACAAAAAAAAAAAAAAAAAAACAACTGGAGATAAAGAGACAAAGACAAAGAGGCAAAAACAAACTGTTTAAAATAACATATTCAACAAATGGTGCTGGGGAAACTGGATGTCTACAAGAAAATGGTAAAATTAGACCCCTAACACCTGCCAAAAATATTAACTCCAAATGGATCAACAATCTCAATTTGAAACCTGAAACAGTGAAACTGCCAGAAGAAAATAGGCAGTACCCTTCAAGATATGGGTATAGGAAAGAACTTGCTGAGTAGGATGTCGTTTGCCCATCCTATTGGAATTAAGGAATTAAAGCCAACAATTGACAACTGGGACTTCATAGAACTAAAAAGCTTCTGTTCCACTAAGAAACAATCAAGTAAATGAAGAAAAATCCATGGAATGGGAATGAATCTTAGCAAGCTATACTTCTGACAGAGAATTAACATCCAGAATATACAAAGGACTCAAAAAGCAGAGTCAAGGAAACAAGTGACCCACTTAAAAGTTGGACTAGGTAACTAAACAGAGAATTCTCGATAAAAGAAATAAAAATGAGTAAGAAATAATTCAAAAGTATTCATAATTCTTAGCAAAAATGAAAATTAATACAACTTTGAGATTTTTATCTCACCTAAATCAGAATGATTAGTCCTTTGAAAGTATGTATAATATGCTCCTCATAGCAGGCAAAGTGCAGTAGCTGGTCACATTGTATTCATAGTAAGCAAGTGTAGGGGCATGGCAAGAATTGATCAAATAAGAGAAGAAATTCAGTAATTTTCCAGCTCCAGGTTTAGTATCTGATGCTATTGATAAAATCATTGGGCTCTAAGAGTTTGGGGAATTCTTCCTGTCCAACTCGGCTGCTTGCAACACACATACCCTCTCTCTTAAACCAGATCCACTCTGTACCCTACCTTTTCCCGGTGGTCCTGTTTTCTCCACTGTTGTGGAGTCTCCATTGAAACTTGGGTGTACTTTCACAGCTTCACACAATGGTCTTTCAGGACATACTTCTTTGATGGACACCTAGGTTCTATCATTTTACTATTATGAAAAATTGATTTCGTGAACACTGATGTTCAAGTATGTCTGCAATGTTTTCAATTGGAGATGGCTTCTGGCTTAGGGATGCGTGTGTGTCCCCTTCTCCTTGTAGCTCTAGAATCCATCTGGTGTAGACCCATGCATGCTGCCTCTGTCTCTGTGAGTTCATATGTGCACTGACTGTGCTGATTTAGAAGAGCTTGTTTCCCTGGTGTCCTCTTTTGTAGGGTTCCCTGAGCTCTGAGGGGAGGGATTTGATAGAGACATCCAGTTTAGGCTGAATGCTCCAAGGTCTTTCAGTCTGCATGTTGTCTGGATATGAGTTATGTATTTGTTCTCATATGCTACTGGAGGAAGTTTCTCTGATAATGGCTGAACAAGACACTGATCTATTAAGTGTAGCAGAAGTCATTAGGAGTCATTTTAGTGCTACTTTTTGTTGTTGTTAGAACAGCAGTATTTGGTTTTACCCAGAGGTTTCTTGCCTCATAATGTCCTGTCAGGGCTTTCCTTTATTTTTTTTTGAACTTAATCTTATTGTTTTTTATTTCATTTTATTTTATTTATACTTTTCTTCTCTCCTTTTATCCCACTGGTCTTTTGTGTATATATTATGGCTTCCAGTTTAGTGTTTTTAGTGGATTCATGATTGTGTGAAAAGTGGGTCTCTGCATCTCTATCTGCTTCTAGTGCCTTATCTTGGGCTCTTTTCTTTCTGTTTGTTTTATTCGGTTCTGATGTGTTAGTTTTTGTTTTATCATATCATATTATTATCCATTAAAAGCCTTTTTTTTTCCTAAGGAGAGACAAAACAGGGGTGGACCTGGATCTGAAGGAGGGGTGGGCAGACTGGGAGTAGAGGGAGGTGAAACTGTAATCAGGTTATATTATATGCAGAAAAAATCTATTTCAATAAAAGGAAAAACAAAATAAAAAGAGAGAAGTGCTTCAGAAACTCATTCAAATATTACCATGGCATTCTAAAATAAGATCAGTGTAGATTCTTCAAAGATGAAGAAAGGCTGTGGAACCCCTGGGGACATCAGCAGGCCATGGAAGGAGTCCTCCAGTAGTAGGAACTTCTAACAGGACAGGCGATGCTGTCTGTATGAACAGGCATGTTATATGACTAAAGAAACAATGTTCAAAGACAGATTTGTTTATTTCCTACTAACATGCAAACTGCTGTTTTGGGTGAATGCTGGAACCAACTGAACATTAATTCATAATTCTGAAATACATGGGAGATAGTTAGCCATGGTGCACGGAGAAGGATACAGAACTTTAAAGGGGCACAGGTTTTAAACTTGTCCTAGGAGTAGAAATTATAAAAACCACATATGGTATCCAGTGCACATTATCTCCATATAAAGAAATTGTGCTGTGGTAGATGTGTGGTGGAGATGCATGATGCATTCCAGAGGTAGAAAATATTGCTTAAAGGAGTGACTATAAGTCTAGTATACATATTTGGGGGATATAAGATCTGGTGTGGGTAGGCATTCAGCCCTATGCCCCAGATAAGTACCAACAATAGGGAGCCAGTGGCCAGAGGGTCTGCTTGGAGCAAACAGTTGAGCTAGGCAAGTGTGAAAAATTCTTGTTAATTCAATGACAAGCAGTTAGAGTTGCTCCACTTCCTTCCTGGTTCCATGGCCCTGTGGAAATGCAAATGAACTAGTGAGGAATGAGAGTGCATTATTGAAAGCTAAATAACACAGTATCCCTCACCCACAGTGCTGTAACCAGGATGCTCTTGGGAGGAAACAACTGCAACAAACTTCGAAATCTTTTGGGGCTTGCTAACTTGTTTGGTATCATCTTTCCTTAGACGTTGAATATGATTATCAATTTGCATTTGTTTGAAACAAGGAGCAGTGCCCCTTCAGAGGTTGTCTTCATACTCTGAAAAGCATTGCATTATGTAATATTAGAATCCAGTAGCAAATAGATATGGAAATTAAGTTAGAAGAACAGCAAAGATAGTAGACATGGTAGGAAAAATATTCCCACAAGGCATAAGCTTATTGAAAAATCCCAGTTGAGAGTGACTGACGTCCTATGCAGTGTCAAATAGAGAGGTCCCTATGGCCCATTACACTACACGGGCTGTTGTCATTGATGCTGGCTCATGCCAAAACTAAAAGGTCAGATTATTACTGAAGATAACACATGACTATGGAGAAAAAAAGGGGAGACTAAGCTGGATATCCCATAATGCTGTCTGAATTTCATGATATCAGACAGCACTCGGCTCGCTACTGGGATCAAGTATATCAAAGGACCTAATGAACCATTTGTTAACATATTTCATGCAAGATGTTATGTGAAGAGTCAACTACATTCTGATTGTATTTAAATCCAGGTCTACAGAAGGAACTAATGCTTAGTGCAGCCTCTGTGATGGCTGAAAATCTAACAGGGATGTCCTAGGTTCCAATAGGGAATCTTTAACAGTTGTTTCACTAAAAGGATATGATGCGACCATGAAATTATCTTATAAACATGTTTTTGCAACCATATATTACTTCCAATTTCAGCCTAGGGTATAGTATTTATAGTATTCCATTGATACTGGCAAAACCTTTTAAAGGTTAGCTGTTGAAAATAAGTTAGTCTCGTTTGGTGTTTGAATTCTAGGAAATTGATGAAATACATATATAATACCACCAAGGTTCTGAGAAAATTACAGAGGTGGCATAACTGTATAAGAATCTAAAGAAAAAGGCCAAGAATTGAGGCATAGAAATTCTTCTTGTGTTGACCTTTAATATAATTTCTTCTTCAGTCATGGCTAAGAAATAAGCAAAGGAATGCACATGTAACTAGGTCTATGGCCATGTTCATGAGACCTTTAGAATTCCCTGAGGGAGTAGAGTCACAGGAATCTCACCTGGGATTCTGGATACCCTTCCTCCAATTCCCTTGCAGTGTGTGCCCTGAAGGTGGTATGATAGAGTATATAGGAGGTGGAAAGTTAACTGAGAGGAAGCCTCTACCTTGGGTATCCACGCTGCAGTGAGACATTTCAGAGATGCAACTGTCTTTGCTTCAGCAATGTTCTGCCTGTAAGTATTGCTTTTATTCATGTTCCTCGAGATAAGATTAAGAAGTGCATTATTTTACCAAGCTGAGTTTAAATGGCCTAGGCTACTAATGTCACGTGATGCCCTATTTGTCCTGAGTTAGAAAATGGGAGTGTTTCGGATACCAAGTGTGTGGAAACCAAAAATGTTTCTGTACAAATTCCATGCAAAGTGCAGTTACAAATCAAGGTCTGATCAAAAATTCAAAATTGAAGAAACGGAGGTGTCTGCTAAAATGAGAATACAAGGATCTATAGGTAACAGTCTTCCTGGGGTCACCTCCATGTGTTGCTAAATATGAATGACTAAAGACATTTTCAGTGCAGGAGACTGATGTTGACAAGCATAACACATGTGCGCACCACACATCTCCGACAGTCTCATCCTGCCAAAGTACCATTTCCAAAGAAGAACATGCACGGATTAGGTATTTGACTCTAGAGTCTTCATAACATTTTCAAGAATTAGCAATGATGATAAGATATATTTTATAAAAACTTATTTAAAGAATATTTATGGGCATGCTTTATAGAGAGATATATGTTGTACATAAAATAAATTTGGGAAATTATTATGAATTTAGAAATGTTAACATAAATGATATAAATTATTTGATGATGCCTCGTTTTTAATTAAAAGTTTGAAAATTAACTTGTATGCTATACAATTTTGGGCATATCTAGTTTTTTTCAGCATTTCTGCTTAGGGATTTTACTATGCATGAATCTTTACCAATTCCCTGTTTTTATATTGGACATTTCCAAATACAGTTATCAAAGGTTATGTGGACATTAGGATCTTGAACTCACATTTTGTATCTGAAATCTTTCAGGTTAATGTGACTAAAGCAGATAGACTTAAATTTCATACATACATACCTGTTCATCCTTTTGAAAGTGCAAAGTATTAATATGTTACAACTATGTCTCAGTCAATATAATTCAAGGCAAATTGATGATGACTCTTGATAGCCTCATAGGAAGAGACCTCATAGTGGTCTTCTTTGTTAACAGGGACACTGTTCTTGCTGCTGATGTCCATAGCCCAGAGGGAGAACATGACCTCTGCTATGAAGGTTAAAATGTTGAATGTCTCCTACCACTCACCCTTTGGGGACATGTTGGATCAGGCAATCAAGTCATCCCAGGATATGAATCGCCGAATTTCAGAACTGTCCACTCACTTTGTAAGTATCATGGTTGGTTTCTGAAGACTTTACAGGGTGTTTTTCATGCCAATAAAGCTCAAATGAGAAAAGTATCATATGTAGCATGAATCTTAGAGAGTCTTATTAATAAAATCAAACCTGAGCCAGGTATTAGGGTGTACACTGTAAGGTCAGAGAGACAGAACAAGCCACAGCTAACCTCATCTGGCCAACTTCTCAGCTGCTCTTGTTTCCTCAGACTGGAAGCCTCTGTGTTCTCATATCCTAATGGTTCTCAGCTGAACTGTGCTTCTCGAAAGCCTGAAAGCTTAACCAGGCCAAATGCTTCTCCAGGCCAAATGCTTCTAGTTTCTGGTCCTCATGCCTTATATACCTTTCTGCTTTCTACCACTACTCCCTGGGATTAAAGGCGTTGTCACCATGCCTGGCCATTTCCAATGTGGCCTTGAACTCACAGAGATCCAGAGGGATTTCTGTCTCTGGAATGCTAGGATTAAAGGCGTGTGCTACCACTGCCTATCCTCATGTTTAACATTGTGGCTGCTCTGTCTCTGACCCCAGATAAGTTTATTAGCATGCACAATATTTGGGGGAATACAATACCACAATCATAGGCCAGTTTCAACGTAATATTCCTTCACAGGGGAAACCTTAAAGTACTGAAATGTGGAGTAGAAGAACACCACAGTTTGATGAAATGTCAAATGTTTGCTAAGAATACAATGACTTTTTCTCAATATTTTAACTTTAACTTACTCTTGTAACACAAAGACACAAAGCTCAGGAAATACTTTGGTTTTCTATTCCTTTGTATAGGAGACATGTGTTCTTTGATGTCCTCCATTTAGGACACTATAAATATCCAATAAAGGAGAACTGCTTCACAATGTATTCAGGGGATTGAATAGAATTAAAGAGACTGAAATAAATGATGAAGAAGAAAAATAATCAAGTTACTTCAGAAATCCCCAAATGCTAAGAGCTATCATAGAATTAATTACAAGACTTGAGCTTAAGATGGTGGGTCTAGTTTAGAACTGAAAGCAGATCCTCTACTCATGGTGAAGTAAATTTGAAGACAAAAAAAAATCTATTTTAGAATAGTTAATGAGGAACAGTAGATGAGGACTTTAGTACATCAATTAGCATGTGAGAATGTGGCTCAAGGCCTATAATATATATTCCTACATTATACTCACTAGCTTTTCTATCATTTCGTATCTATACTATCCCAGCAATCCTTTGGAATTATCACAAATTTTCTTAGTAGTATTTTTTGATGATAATGTGTCAAATAAGTATATCAAAGTAAATGTAATAATTAAATAATGGCATATTAGTCAATGTCTTTATGATTAATATTTTTCTATTTTAACTGGCTTATCATCTACGATTTCCTAGTATATTGTATTTGGTAGTTTAGAACTCACTTTGCCACAACACAACTGTACTGAGAATTTATGACCATCTTGGTATAGGACAGCTGTGCAGATACAGGGAGATTTGAAAGAGAAGTTCTACTGGTATGATGACTAGTTAAGGAACATCAGTTTGGATCAAAATGTAATAAACAAGTTGATGAATAAAAATACCTAAGAATTTTTTGCAGTGGCACAAATATTACCATATGACAACACTTATTTTTATAGTTTTTAGATTTTAGTGTCTGCTTGCCACATAGTAACTTTTAGAAAAAATGAGAATAGCGAGGAGGGAGAGATTGAGAGATTAGAAAACCAGATAAATCAAAAATGAGATTACAATTAAAATGGAAATAAGTTGATTGAAAATTACTTGTCTAACTCCTTATTTTTATTTTTAGGATTATTTAATTTTAAAATCAGGCAGTTATGGAATGCATCAATGCCCAAGCCATTGATTCATTTACTCAACTTAGAAATGACAACTAATTGAACCTTTCATCATTTCAGAATAGATTTTATGCCAGAGGCCGGGGGTTTAACAACAAGATCACTAGATGCCACACTTCTTCCCTCTCTAGACCGGAAAACAAGGAGCAAGCCCAAAATATTGAAGTGAGTTCTCAGCCTTGGTTTGTTACCAAAACAACTGAAGACTGCAGTGCACTGGCTTTACCATGCACTTATATTACCTGTATTATATCACAGTATAATAGTATATGGCAATCAACTTGCAGAAAAAATTAAAAATTAGATAAGGAATGGGAAATCAAAGAAGAATCCTATTGAAAAACATTATGTAAAATCATTGCTAAGTGATATTATAGCAGATCTATACACTATCCATTCAGAAAAGGCATTTTACTAATGCCTTGCCCCTGGTATTGTAGTTACTGTTCTGTAGCAAGTGTGAGCCAACTCCGAGATAATGGTTAAACATGTCCTGATGTATATGCAAATGAAGCACTAATAGAGCTGTGTTCATCATGTGTTACACTAAGTCCTGTGTTGGAAGAATTTAACATTACTGAGCACTATACCATCTATTCTTGACATCTGTGTCTTCCCTGGATCTACTTCTATTTCTTTACATAACTGCCCAGTCCTCTCTGACCTCTCTACCTTTACCTATGATATAACTGGAAGCCTAGAAGACAATTGAAAAAAGGAGTCCTGTAAAATGCAAATATGATGTTCCTCAAAATAAAACTAGCCATTCTTATAATGAGGACTTTATATGCAATGGTTACTCTAACTTATAATGGTTATTATCTCTGACTTCTGATTCCCTTCCATGAAGGAACTTAAGTGATTTACAATGAACATTATCACATATCCAAAATTTCCCCACAGATATATTCCACCTTCTTTGTTTTTCTTAATGTTACCAGCATTTTATATGTCTGCATTCTTATTTATTACTTATAAAATAATTAATAATATAATAATAGAAAGTAAAAAGGAAGTCTAGGAAGAAATTACAATGGTTAAGAGTTACTACTTAGCTAGAAATACTCTTCTGATATTTCTGATTTAACCTTATCTAAATTCAATAGCATGAGGACAGTGGCTACAGTTTAAACTTATAAAATCGGTGCAAACAAAAGAATGTTCTAAATATGCATGTGAATGACCAAAGGAGAGCCCATTTCAGCTACTTGTGCAAAAACTGCCTGTATCTTAACTCAGTTGCATTTCCTTTATTCTGATGTGATTGTTCAATTATGGTTGCTTAGTCGGAAGTCCTACTGAAGTTGGCATACGGTCTATTGCAATCCTGGGTCAACCCTCTGTACCATCTTTGGGTTGAAATGGGTGACAAGCTGGGATACACTCCCCCTGACCTCACAAAAGCCTTGGAGATTAAGGCTATAAACAGAAATCTCCTTGGGGCCATGAAGAAGATCACCAGCAAGGTGAGTAGCTTCCTAAAGTTCTTTGTCTTTTTTCACACATGAATGGGGTAACCTGTGAAATGACAAATGAATTTTGAAACACTTCCCTTTGCACCAAAGAAATTGAGGTATCCAATTAAGTCAATATCCTCACTACTACTACTCATAACCCCAACCTTCTCAAAGTCACTTTACTCAGCACCTCACATCTCAAGGATCTCAGAAGAAAACAGCTGTTCCTCACAATTATTTGGAAAATACCTTTCTGGACCAAGAGACAAATGTGTAACTATCTCAGCAGTTCTTATTATAGTCAATGCTCAACTGTCTATATCTTAAGGCACTAATTCAATCCTTACTGTGCCTAAGGATTTGTACACATACACTATATGAGGTATTTATTTAGTAGAAAGGAAGAAAAGGATGATAGTGTAGTATCTGAATCCATAAAACACAAAAGCAGTAGTCGGGGATAATTCTGAAGAAATCTAAAGTTCAATAATTGACAGAATTTGTGCTAGCCACTCCGTGTTCCTTGATATCAAATGACTAGCTGCCCGTGTGTCTGGCCCTGTGCTGTGTGAGACTTTTCCTGGAGAGACAAGACAAGCAGGTCTACTCATCCCAGAAAGGGAACCCGTGACAGACCAAAGTAACAGCTACATTGATGTCCAATTTGGTGAAACAATTAGTTTTTGCTGGAGTTCTAGCAGGTTGAGAGTGAATTCTTGTAAGAGAATGGGTGACCCAAAAACAGCTGCATCACAGAAAAGTCCCACCCCAACCCCCAACACAGGTGACAATCATGAAAGCTGGAACTGTGGAGCTCTCTGCACAACTTGCAAGAAGCTCAACAGATCTGAGAGATCTTCTCCCTCTAATTCAGCAGGCAAGCATCTACACAGCTAGTAGTTGTTTACTGAGTCTGTAAAGCTGGGAGGAGCCTTGAGACTCTTCCAAGATTCTAGTCTCCCAGACATGAAATTGTGGGTTGTTTTTTTTGTTTGTTTGTTTGTTTTTTTGTTTTTTTTTTTTTTGAGTATTTTGAAGCTGCCCCTCTGTCTTGGGAGTATTTTTCATTTGGGAACCAATTATACAACATCCTGGAAAAAACAAACTTCAGTGGATATCAATTTCATGCCACAAAATATATCAAAGTGCCCCACTTCTAGTTTTAAATGGCCAACATATTTTAAGTCCTCTTTTCCACATAAATGAAAATCCATGGGTTTGATTGGGTGTTACAATATTAACTTCTCACAAAATTGAATTTAACATGTAGAAGAAATAGGATCCCAAACTTTCATCTTAATTAAGCATCTAAACATTAATGCTTAACTATTATTTTGGTGATTAGGCTAATTTTGTACTGGAAGAAAATGTGGACACCCCTGCCTGGTCTGAACTGGCATCTTTGCAGTCAACCAATAGAAACACTAGATATTTTGCCTTTTATAACCTGTTTCACTGCTTGGGAAGAGACTCAAATGATGTGGAAATGTATCTGAAGCTCCTGAAGTGCCGAATGGTCCAACGCAACTGCTAAGAACATATCCTTTCCTTCTGCCTCGGTGACGGTTCTTGATGGTGTACTCATGCGAAGCTTCTTTTACATACTTACATGTTGAACCTGTGCTTGAGTGTAATTGGTCTGTTCTATAAAAATAAAAATTTAAAAGTCTAAACAAAGTTCCTAATGATACCTTCTGTTGATTTAACACAGTCTATTAAAACATTAATGAATTATTATTAAAAATGTCACAGATACCAGAAGTTATGCTGGCAAATAATATACTTTACAACATAACCTTAGAATCACAAAATTTTCCATGAGTGAAGTTGTTAAAATCAAAGAATGATATTGCTATCAATCAGTCCATCCACATCTCATAAACATGGAGATCTTGACTTACATTATGAAAGACAGACACTCCCTATCCCCTGACATTTTGTGGAATATCCACAGACAATAGTATTACAGTGCTGTCCCTTAGCATTGTGACTTTTTCAAAAAGTCTGAAACATGAGGCTATAAACATGAAGTGTCCCCAGTTCATTACAACTGTCTTTAACCATGATCCTCTGAATTCTCATCTCTTCTCACCACCTTAGGCATAAAACGTGCTCTAGTCACTCTTGGTGAAAAGACGGTTCTTAGGAGTAATTTCAATGTTATCTCATCTAATATATTCCTGTCATTCTCTGGTGGTTCAAGTAAAGAGTTAGAAAGGCAAACATGATCAGTTCCTACAATGTTTCTTCTCCTTACTTCTTCCAGATTTCTTTTTCTTTTATTGCCTTAGATCCTCTCTAGCTCAGATCATCAAAGATGGTATGGTTGTCAGGTTGTTTTATGGCAAATACCATGGGTTTTGCAGAGATTTCTAGACAATGGGAACTAACTCAGTCAAAATTTTCATATACATTACATTAGATTAATAAACAAGTAAAAATGGGAAATTATTGATAAGATGCTCTTAGAATACTAACCATGGTGAAACCCTGAGTCTATCATAACTTTTAAATTCTAATAACAAATATCCTCTATTCTCCATCCATATCCCCTTACTATTCTTTTTTATTTCATGAAAATGTTCATTACATTAGAAGTATGCTTTACTTTTATCTATTGAATGACTATAATCCAGAGACAAGTAGAACACAGAAACTCTGGAGGTCAGAATTTAAAAGAAAATTGTCTACCAGATTAAAAAAAAGACTTCCCATAGTTAAAGTTGTCCACCCAAACTGGTCTCATCCTTCCTTGTCAGGGTTGTTTTATTTGAACCCAGTTCTTGGCCATAACATTAGTGATCACAGTCTTTAAGAGCACAGCATAACATGCCCCAAATTAATCTGTCAATCTTTCTCTTACCTTTTGGATACAAGCAAAATATCAACTCACCCTGATATATTCTACCCTTCTTCCTTTAAACAGCAGGAAAGTACAATGAAATTCAAAGTTTATACATAAGACATTTTCTGTTAAGAGCATCAAGTGCTACTCTGCTTCCCAAGCAGATTTCTTACACAAATTCATGCATATTTCTAACACAGAGCATGGTATTTAAAGGGAGGATTTGGTAGTGAACAGTACTTTTAGTTTTATGAAGTCTGTTCATTCAAAGCACAAATTTAAAAATTCAAGTGTAATTGGAGGGGGTCAATGGTTAAAGCCCTCTACCATATAGAGACATTTTACTGAATTCTGTAGTTTCTATACAAAACTGTGGAGAGACATAGATAGTGGGGAAGAGTTGGAACAGCTTAAAAGATACTTAATACGACAACTGCTCTTTAATTAATTTACTTCCTATTTCTCTGATAAAATACCCCGACAAGAGCACCTAAAGGAAAAAGGGGGTGTATTTTGGACTTCAGGTAGAGGATGATAGAGTCCATCATGGCAGGGAAGGACAGCATGACAGTAGAACCCTAAACTCCTGATTTCATGTTCATCCACACACAGAGAACAAAGAGAGGGAGATAAGGAAGAGGAGCCAGTCTACAAAAGCTCAAAATCTGCCTCCATCAAGGCTTTATCTCTCCCAATGGTTCCATAACACTTCCAAACATTGACACTAACTGGGGACCAAGGTTTCAAATACATGGGGACATTTCCCATTCAAATCACCATAACTACCTTTTCTATCAGAAAAGTCAATAAAAATATCATCAAACATGATTAATTTACAAGAAAGTGTAATCAGAGGCTTTTCTGC
>CABHPR010109353.1:0-28491 GCA_902168415.1 Peromyscus melanophrys
TCCCCCCTGCATAGATGCCTAGCCACACTGTGATTTCTTCCCTTAACTCTCAAGGGTCTTGGTTTGGGTGCCATCTTCTCTGTGAAGACTTGGGTGAGTGTTCTATATACAGTCACAGTGTCTCCATTTTCCTGTCTGTTCACAATCACAGTGCCTCCATCATCCTCCTGTCTATTCACACTCACAGTGTCTCCATCTTCCTGTCTATTCACAGTCACAGTGTCTCCATCCTCCTGTCTATTCACAATCACAGTGACTCCATAATCCTCCTGTCTATTCACAATCACAGTGCCTCCATCATCCTCCTGTCTATTCACAATCACAGTGCCTCCACCCTCCTCCTGTCTATTCACAACCACAGTGCCTCTGTCCTCCTGTCTATTCACAACCACAGAGTCTCCATCATCCTCCTGTCTATTCACAACCACAGTGCCTTCATCCTCCTCTCTATTCACAATCACAGTGCCTCCATCCTCCTGTCTATTCACAATCACTGTGCCTCCATCCTCCTGTCTATTCACAATCACAGTGCCTCCATCCTCCTGTCTATTCACAGTCACAGTGTCTCCATCCTCCTGTCTATTCACAATCACAGTGCCTCCATCCTCCTGTCTATTCACAATCACAGTGCCTCCATAATCCTCCTGTCTATTCACAATCACAGTGTCTCCATCCTCCTGTCTATTCACAATCACAGTGCCTCCATCATCCTCCTGTCCATTCACAATCACAGTGCCTCCGTCCTCCTCTCTATTCACAATCACAGTGCCTCCATCATCCTTCTGTCTATTCACAATCACAGTGCCTCCATCTTCCTGTCTATTCACAATCACAGTGTCTCCATCCTCCTCTCTATTCACAATCACAGTGACTCCATCATCTTCCTGTCTATTCACAACCACAGTGACTCCATCCTCCTGTCTATTCACAATCACAGTGCCTCCATCCCTCTCCTGTCTATTCACAATCACAGTGCCTCCATCCCTCTTCTGTCTTCTTTTCCCAGGTTACTTTTTTCTGAATCATTCAGCACTACTGGACAGGCTTCTCATCTCCTCATTTATTTCTTGACACCTTGTCTCCCAAAATGAGAAAAAATGAGCTTCTGCCCTTGGAAACTAAAAATGACTTGCCGAAGGGAAGAAAACAAATAAGCAAATGTTCAACAAAGTTTACAGAATTTCCACAAAATGGGCCAATACATTAAGTTCTGGACAGAGACAAGTCATATTCTGAGAATGAGCTCAAAGGTGAGAGCTTAAGCAAAGAAAGCTAACTTTTCCCCCAGATATGAAGCGTTTCCCTTGCACCCATCATGATCGTCCCTTTCACAGCTCTGTAACCAGCCAGATGACACTAAAAAGCCAGAGCTCTCTGGGTGTAGAGGAAGGAGCGCTAGGCAAAGGTTATATATATATTTTGTACCCTTCTTGCTTATTCTCCCTTTGTGGATATTTTGTTTGTTTGTTTGTTTCTGTAGACTGGAAATGATAATCACTGAATCAGTCACAGCAATGCTGTGGTCTAGATTTCCTTCCTATGCAGGTGGATAGAATCTCTCAATTAATTGTTCTCTATCAGTTGTTAAAGTCAATGTAAATGGCTGAATTGTCTTACTCAAAGGTGAAATCCAACAAACAGCACAAAAGTAAAATTGAGCAGTAAGGTACTTAGACAGACTAGACTAAAAATCAAGTGACCAAGTAGTGTACAGGGGTGCATACTTGCAGTCCCAGTATTCAGGAAGCTGAGACAAGAGGACTGAGAGCCAAAGCTGCAGAGAGCCACATAGACTTCATGGAAAACCAATCAGTAAGCAAACACAAAAGAAAAAGTCTGAGGCTCCATAAAGATGTAATGGATGTACTGGGGATATTGGGGGCCGGTGGGGATGGGAACATGAGGGATCAGATTGGGGTGGGTAGGTGGAGGGGGAGAGTACTGAAAGAGATGACTAGAAAGGGGGCACATTTCAGGGTCAGGTAGAAATCTGGTGCGAGGGAAACTCCCAGAAATCTACAACCATGACCCCAGTTAAGACTCCTAGCAACAGCAGATATGTGACCCAAACGGGCCTTCTCTTGTGGCCAGGAAAGAATTCCAGTGGAGAGATTGGGACAACAACCCAGCCACATAACTTTCCTCGATCTACAGTCTGTCCTGCCTATGCGATATGCTAGGGTAAGGGTGGTGCAGAGATTGTGGGAGTGGCCAACCAATGACTGGTCCAGCCTGAGACCCATGCCACGAGATATTCTGCTATACTCATAGATTGGTGCCTACCCAATTGTCATCAGAGAGGATTCATCCAGTAACTGGTGGAAGCAGATGCAGAGACCCACAGCCAAACATTGGGCCAAGCTCAGGGAATCCTGATGAAGGGAGGGAGGAAGGATGGAAGGATTGTATGAGCCAGAAGGTTCAAAGGCATTACAAGAAAACCCACAGAAAAACTAACCTGGCTCATAGAAACTCACAGACTCTGAACTGACAACCAGGGAACCTGCATGGGACCAACCTAGGTCCTCTACATATATGTGACAGTTGTATAGCTTGGTCTACTTGTAAGACTCTTAACAATGGGAGCAGAGGCTGTGCCTAAGGCTTTGGCTGGCTTTTGGGAACCTATTCCTCGTACTGGGTTGCCTTGCCCAGCCTTAATACATGGGGAGGTGCTTAGTCTTACTGCAACTTGATGTACTATGTTTTGTTGATATCCATGGGAGGCCTGCCCCTTTCTGAACAGACATGGAGGAGGAGGGGATTGAGGGGGACAGAGGGGAGGTGGGGGAGGCAATGGTAGGAGAGGAGGGAAGAGAAACTGCAGTAGGGATATAAAATAAATCAACAAATTTAAAGAAAAAAGAAATCTAAACACACACAGACACACACGTAAAAATGATGTAACAGATGTTTATGTTTTAATGCTGCTGAATACAATTAAAATGTGGAAATTACATAACAAACATTAGAAAATTGAAAATTAGAGAGGTTGGGGTAAGTTGTCTGAGAAATGCACATCCCAACAGATATTATGGTGATGAGCTAGTTGTGCTTCCTTTTGACTTAATATATCCCAGTCCGGGAACTAGAAAAGCAAAGAATCTAGAAATGCCAATAAGAACAGATAAGAGACTTTAAAAAATCTTCCCCTTCCAAAACGAAAGGAAGAAAGAAGGAAAGAAAAGCTCGTTTTTTCTAGTCTGGGGAACAAGAATGGAGCACTGTGTTCTAGCAGAATCCATAGAAGAAAGCTGCACCCATCATCCTCCCAGCAGCAAGGGCTAAATGGGAAGTCTATATTATCATTCTTTCCAAAGTGCCATGAGATTGCTCCAACTCACTCAAGGAAACAGCAGAGAAGATGAAAGGGAAGACTGGGGTTTCACCTTTGGCAAGCATCGATGGTGTGTCCCCACCTCCTCTCAGACTCTCAAGAGTATCAAAGGGCACATGAGTGGACAGTAATGAACAGGCTCTGTCTGTCTGAAGATGGAATGCTGTCAGATTACACCAGCCATAAGGCAAAATTAGGTTAGTACCCAGAGCCTCAAAGCATAGTATCTAAAGTGCCTAGGGATCAATTAAATGCTTTAAGACTAAGAAGACTTCAATGTCAATGAGAAGAGACAGTCAACAAGTGGGAAGGAGAGATCACAGATGTTGCAATAGCCTCCCAGGATTTTAAAGCAGCCGTTATGAAAATTCTTCAGTGAGTAATTGTAAAAATACTTGAAACAAATTAAAAAATGTAATCTCAGCAAAAAAAAATACATTGGGAGGAACAAAACAGAAACTTTACTATTTAAAAAAGTGCAAAACTAGAAACAGAGATTGAATTGACAAAATGCAGAAAGAAAGAATTCAAAATAGGAACTATCCAAGCTGAACAGCAGAGAGGAAAATGTATATAAACTGATGGCTTGGAATTTTCCAAACTTGGGGAAAGATCTAAACTTACATAATCTAAAAGCTGAACAAATTCAAAATAGAATTTTAAAGAACTAACACTGAATTTACATTATCCTCGAAATGTTCAAAGCTAAAGACAGTCATACTCAAAAGCAGCCAGAAGAGCAGCTGACCTGTGAGGAGAAGTTCAGCCCCACACAGACTCTCCTCAGAACGCCAGGGAGCCAGAGTCAAGTGACATGGTTTTTCAAGTACTAAAAGAAAATAATTACCATCCAGGGATTCTACACGCAATAAAATCTCTTTCAGGAAATAAGAACAGATGAAGGCACCCACAGATAGTCTTTCCTTCTTACCTCAGAGTTCTTAAATTATGTTTGACAGTAGAAACAAGATATGTAAGATTCCTAATGCTCTCAGTGTACGCAGAGGAAACAAGACAAATCACACTGTGAATGGAAGGGGGGGCATGGAAGGAGGAAAGCCATAGTGTGTGTGTGTGTGTGTGTGTGTGTGTGTGTGTGTGTGTTATATGTGATGTCATGTCTAAGCAATTACTAACGGTGCCATGTACAAGACGGAACTCTAAAAAACAATGTAGCTACATCTTGATGTAATTCAGAAATATGTTCAAATCAGGAAGTAAACACATAGAGAATTAAAAGCATGCCTTGTATGTAGGTATTTAAGAATATATACACATATACATATGCGACAATAATTGAAGAAAAACAGGCCATGGATTTGAAAGAAAGCAAGGGGGGTGTATGGTAGGGCTTGAAGGGAGAAGAGGGAAGGGGGAAATGATGTAATTGTATTATGATTTCAAAAATATTTTAAAATGAAGAAAAAGCATTTTTAAGTGAGAAAACAAGATAAAATAGATTATCAATTCATCTATGGATAAAATATGTTCATAATTATTGTAAGCATAAATTGTTTCAATATGCCAAACAAAAACAGATGTCAGCAAGTAGATTAAACAAAAACTATGATCCATCTTCAGTTATCTTCAAAAATTCACTGCTGTTACCTCAACATAGATAGGCAACCTGAAAGTAAAGAGATGGGAAAATATGACATGATAAAATCTTAACAAAATGAAATCAAGAATGATCTTGACAACAACATCACACAGATAGTGATCAATGAAAATCCTCAGGCCAATATGGATGCAAATATTCTCAAAATATAAATGAAGAGAATTAAGTAATAGATAAAAAAAGTTATATGCCATGACCAAGAATGTGCTTTACCCAGAAAAGCAAGCTTATGCTTGCTTTTAAATATTAAAAATTTAAATATTAAAAAACAAATCCATATAATCCATCATATTAATAGACCAATGAGAAAAAACTTATTGTAATATTTGCTAATAGAGAAAAATCAGTTGGAAAAATACAATGTCCATGATTTATTAAAAACAAAACTATTGGTTAAACATGAATATACAACTCGTTAAAAAAATACCTGTATGTTCTATCCATCACAACAGATAGTGGAAGGCTTCACAGATGATTCACAACCTACTCTAAGTCCAGCTCTGGGAGTGTGACACCCTCTTCTGCTCTCCATGGGCACCCACACCTGCACACACACACAAATACACGTAAATAAAAATAATAATAAATTTTAAAAACCCAAATGAATACATTCTTTAATCCCCCAAAGGGCAGAAAGCTATTTGGCAATAGAAAACAATGAGCTGTTAATATATACCATTCAGATGAATCTCAGGGGCTTTGTGAGAAAAAGACAATAAAAATACATGCTGTGTGATTTCATATTTATGCTGAAGTGGAAGCAGACTGGTAGTTGTCAGATGTTGGAAATGGCATGAGAATGATGTTTATGGTGATAAGCTAACTCTCACCTTGAACCTGGTGATTTCATGAATCTACACATGGATAGAATGACGTAGACGAAGACTATAAACACACACACATTTCTTTTCTAATCTTGATTAAATAAGCTGTGACCTCTATAGGAAACTGGGTGAAATGTATTATATTTGCAACTTCCAGTAACTAAAATTGTTTAAAAATAAGACATTAAAAATGCAGCAACAATAAAATGAACAAAGATGAATTTAATTTGAAATGTTTTAAAATATAATATTAGCACAAATTCCATGTAATATGACATAACATATAAAATAATTATTTACTTGCTTGCACTAAGCACACTAGAAGCAAATAAGAAAAAATCTCTAGAAATATTCAGAACCCTTTAAAAGTAGCTCAAACATAGCAAATGTTAATGTGTTCTTTTCTGCTCAGGTATAGAAAATTTTGTTTAATAAAGTGATCAATGAATTTGTTTTTATGAATATATAAGTAGTGTCTACTACAGCCCTGAAGAGTGTTTGGGTACATTAATGTGAAATTAATTACAAAAGAATATATCCATGAACTTTCACAAGAAGATATCCACAAATTTTCACAAGACTTGAACAAGTTTAATTTATAATTATTGTTCAATAAAATCAAGAAATGATTAAATATCTATTTTAAAGTACAAAAAATAGTCTATACATGGTTTCAAAGTGGGAATTACATATAGACTAAAAATAACTTTAATTCAGTGCCCGTCGGTGCAGTAGTGGCAGGTCAGTTACTGGGGTAACCAAACATTTTCTAACTGTATTTAACGCCTGATCCACAAGAAGGAATTCATAACTGGTTCCACAAACCTGATTAGTAGCTTGTGGCTAGAGAGGTCATGGGCCCCAGTGGTGAAGCTTCTGCTTTTGTTTTCCTAAACTGACAGGATGTGTTCATCAAATTCCCTTCTAAATAGTTGCGTTGCTGACACAGATCAGTGCTGCTTTCAGCACTGAACAGAAAAGTTTCACTGTGCAGTGGGCAAGGGTGACTACAGACGCTCACAAATGATCAGTGCTGTGGAGAAATAACCACTGAGTTACTTATCTACACGTAGGGAATCTATTTTACCCCCTCCAAGGCTCAGGGAACATTTTTGAAGAGTTGGAAATGAAGCCCTATCATAAGCAGAATATCGGACATTAACAGTGATGTCTTGAAATCTCTGCCTGTGTAAGACAAACGTAGCAAATGCTCACATCTTAACCAATCGAAGAGAGTCTTCCCTCTCCCTCTACTCCCTGTAAGCCACCTCCATTGGAGGCTGAAGTACTCTGTGAGGCTGTCCTGCTCATAAGCCGTATCTTCAAATAAGCCCTAAGATTTTTAATGCATCAACATTTGGTCTTCCAACAATGGTGACCCTGGTCCCTCTGGTCACCCTGTGTCCTCTGGTCTGTAGTATCCCAGAGGATTGTGGGAATGTTCTCTTTGGTTACCCTTTGTCCTCTAGACTGTGATGCCCCAGAGCCTTCAAGTTTCCAAGAAGTCACACCTCCAATTGTCCTGCAGTTGTGTCAGTGATGGTCTACATGTGAGGATACACTCTCGGGTCAGGGCCACGTGAGTAACATTGAACTTGACACTGAGAATTGGTTTGTAAGAAGTGGTCCGTTTTATTTTCCCACAGCTGGGGCTGAGCCAGAGGCATTCATGCTGCACTTTCTAAATACCTCAAAGACAGGCTGGGGCTGCAGCCAAATCAGGCAAACAGCTGGCTTGGTGCCAGTCTCCTGGGGTAATCCTGAGACCCCTGGCTGAGTGCTTAGAGCTGAGTATCCCTTGTGGACCAGAACAAGAAAGGCATGACTGCCTTCCAGTCTCCTGTTCCAACACAATCAGGAATATGAAGAGGCTGCATGAGAGGCAAGTGAAGGGGCAGCTGAGATCAGGTCCTCTGTAACCTTCAAACAAAATCCACATGTCTTTTTTCATATCCCCGGGGTCCAGCCCCGACCCCCCTACAACCCTCCCCTGACACAGATAACACATCACTAAAATGCTCGCTATCAATGCTTTTACATCAAATGCTGTTCAGTGGAGTGTAAATATCCCACAAAAAAAATTTACAGACTCTTTAAGGCTACAGTAACCTAGCAAGCAGATTGGCTGTGTTAGCACAAATGGAACCACCAGGGAGACACGTGGAGCTATAAGAGTCACAAGTGGAGACCTGGGAATTCTCAAAGAATAGACCAGTAGGAAACAAGACTCCGCCTTCTGCTTAGCTGTCATGGATGGGCCATTATATGGAGAAGTCTGGTCCTCCTTCCATCAAACTGCTGACATGAAAGCCCCACAAGGAGGAAGGGTTTACTGGGGCACTGTGTTCCAGAGGGTTTGAGGTGTAAGCAGCTGTGTCTGTCACTTTGGACCTGTGGTACAGCAGTCCATAATGATGACAGGAACACATCACAGAGGAAAAGCTGTTTATTTCATGGGGACTGAAATCAAAGAAACAATCAAGAAGGGCCAAGTCCCAATATCTCCTTCAAAGGCACACCCACAATGTGTAGGCCCTGCCTATTGGGTTCTTCTACATACAGGTGGCATTATAGCTGGGACCCAAGTCTTTAACACGAGAGACTAGGGGAGCATTCAAGACTTAAACTGTAGCACAAAGGAAGGCATCGGTAGGGCAGCATCTGTAAGGTAAAGTCCACAGAGGCATTGGAACCCCACATGAATTGGGGATAATCATCCTCCAAGGGTGTATATCCAGTGTCTGCCTGAGTCTGTGAGCATCTACATGCTTGGGTCTGTCTGCATGCACATGTGTACAGCATGCAAACATTATGCTTACAGGTCGTTATTAGTGAGAGTTTGCTCACCTTATACACATAGACTTAGCTCATCCCGTTTCTGCTGCTGGGGAAATTAGAAATGTTTTCAGTGCTAATCCACCAGGGTTGGTTTTCTTCATTTCACTCCGAGTCAGCTGTGACACATGTACTCAGAACCCTAGAGGATTTCTCAGCGTGGAGACTGAGCAAAGAAAAGATAGAGTGTTACCACCATTCCCCAAGTCCCTCTGTCCAGGGTCCACACTCTCTCCAAGTGCTCCTAGCTCCAGTGCTCCAAGTAAGGGATGGTTACAGTACCCCTGGAAAAGCTCATCTTTCCCACTACAGTGTGAAATTGTAGAAATTGATAGATCTGATGTCACTGACATTTTGCCCCAAACTCCGTTATGTCTCAAGACTACATTTAAGCCATGTTTAGTCTTTGAATTATTCCTTTGTAGAATAATTTTAACTTTTTTTTAACTTACCATGAAACTGGAAAGTTGGGGTGGGGCAGAAAAGAGAGTTCAAATATGGAGACTGAGAACGGAGCATGACGTAATCAGTCTAAGAATTCAATTAACAGAAAGAGCAGAGCAGAGCAACGGGGATGCAGTCAACAAGCATTTCAACAGGGCACCTGCGGACAACAGGGGGCGCTGGACTTTGACTGCATGATGCTTCTTCCGTGTTTGTAGAGCTCTGGAGTTGCATTGGCATGGCTTGTTCACATGACCATCTATGTTGCTGATCAGAGCCACAGCAGTACTGAGAGTAGGCGCCATCCTGGTCTGGTTCCTCAGAGCTGATGGGATGGCCAGAGTGCTTAGCAGAAGAAAGAGCTCAGACAAGTACAGGCTTTCAGAAAAGCTCAATCTTTAAATACAGCTATCAGATCAGAAATCCAAACAGTGAGCACTTAAGAGCCAGAAGGTGCGTAAAGTAAGACAGTGCTGTTTGGCACTTTCTCTCTGCATGGGTAAGAGTTACGATCATCGTGCTTCTAATGCCTAGGAATGGCTATAAATAGGGAAGGAGCAGGGTACGTTTCCAGATTTTTCCAGTCTGTTCCTTCAAATTCATATCCTTCTCCCATTCCCTCTCTCTTGAATTGTCAACTCTTTCCAAAATTTACCAACATGAGTTACTCAGACCAAGGGATTGAATGTGCCAATTTTTCTTCAGCACTGATGCAATGCAGGAGCTCAAAGCATGAAATTCGGAAACAGCTTCAGGATGCAAAGCTTTAGAAGAGTCCTTTCCCCAGCATCCGAGAATCAAGTGTGTGAGAAAAACCAACAGGAGACAAATTAATACACACTTAAGCAAGGTAGTGACCAGGAAGTGACAGGATAGCAGCGTGGATGTTGTGCGGGAGAAGGGGAGAGATTTCTAGGAAAGTCACCAGTGACAGGACAGTTGTAACCTCAGGAGCTTTCCTTGTCATCCTGGATACAGAGTCCCACTGCCACCTGAGCCACTAAGAAGAGGTTACTAGACTCTCCTGATCTCCAAACACAATTTGCCTTCCGAGGGCTGCCAAAGCTCACGTCCACCAACATGGCAGACTTACACTACCCTACACACAGCACTGCTGAGAGACCCAGCTTATAATTCTGTAGTGTGAAACTGGGATATGCTTGAATTCCCATCCAGAAAAAAAAATGTGTCCTTTCAATCGGTTGGTAAAAGCATCTGTGCTCAAAAGGTTAATTAAGTTGACTTTGACATGTTCTTTAATAATTAGAATATAAATTAAAGGATTTTATTACGGCATTTTAAACAAACACTTTGCTGATCATCCTCCCTATCCATTCACTGCTCCTGCCCCTGCCTATCTGCTAGAATATTTCCCCCTGTGTCCCCAATCTGCTTCCGGGTCACATATATGCCATTACCTCACTTTCCCTACTCCTCCCTTAAGAACTTCTTCTGCCTCTCATGATACGCTCTAGTTTCAAGATCTGGAAGCACATCTCTATATATACACATACAAAAATCCAAATCCACGATCTACATGTGAAAGAAAATAGGGAATACTCTTTTCAAATATGAATTACTTCCTTTGATACAACTTCCATCCCTTTTCCTGCAAATTCATGGTTTCATTTGTCTTTATGGTTGAAGTAAATTACATTCTATATATGTATTGTATTTTTTCATTCATCTATGGATGGGTATCTTGGCTGGTTCCACTTCCTAGCTAGTGTACAGTGCAGCAGCGGTAAACAGAAATGCAAGTATCTCATGGTAGGACCCAGAGTCCTTTGGGCCTGTACTAAGGAGTGGTATAAGGATTCATATTGTAGCTCTTAACCAATTAAGAAGCTCATCCCTGAGATGATGGATTCCCCTTCTGTTGATAGTCATTACTTGCCCATAGCTCTTCATCTAGGGGTGGATCTGCGAGATTTCCCCCATTCATGTTGCCATATCAACTGGTGTTGACTCTATTCAAGTCTTGCTTATGATGATAAGCAAGTACCTGATGATACTGTTGAGAGCTCAAGGGTGCATCTACCCTGCCATATATAAATGACAATCTCATAGTAGATAGACATCTTGGTCCTCTGGCTCTTAGATCCTCTCCATCACTTTTTCCAAGAGGATCTCTAAGCCTGAGGTGTAGGGGTTGTGTAGATGCAGCAACTGAGGCTGGGCACCCTGTGCTCAGTGCTTCTCTGAATTTTGACTGGTTGTGGCTTTCTATAGTAGTCTGTGTCTGCTACATTTTTGACTATGGGTGAGAGCTCCACTTACTGATGAGTCTAAGGATTAGTATTGACAATGCAATGAGAGAGTGTGCTGGTCTGGGGAATGGCAGTAGGAGATTTTCCTCTAGGTTCCGTGATGGACATGAAGGATTCGTTCCCACTCTTCCTCTACACTTCTATTCCTCTTGTGGAAGGAATTTTCTCAAATTGTTCTTGTAGGTGAGACTTCTTTCTTGGTCCTCTATGCATAGTATTCATTTGGGAATTGTCTGGAGTGCTGACTTGGGTATCAACAAGTGTTTTGATTTTTGCTTAGCTCTCTTAATTTTAACACAAAACTTTTCTAGATACATTAATCTTGGTCGACAGTTATGGCTGATGAGAGATCTGTTGTTACTCTTATGTTCCTGACTTTGTATATAAGTTGGCGTTTTCCTTTACGATCTTTAATATTGTTCATTTGCTTTATATTTTTATACCATAACTATGATATGTTGTGGCAAGATTCTTCTTTTATCGTGTCTACTTAAATTCTTGGGAACTAGGTGCCTTTAGTCTTTGGCTGTGCACTCCCTTCTCTGGATTTAGGTGTTTTTCTGCTGTTGTTTCATTTAATAAATGGGGCCCTTGGACTTTGTCTTGCATCTTCTTATAGCCCATAGATTCTTGGGTTTGTTCTGGTGAACATACCTTAGAGTTCCTGGAAGCCTTGGTCATGTTCTTTATTTTTTCTTTATGTATTTCTGAATGTATTATTATCTCAATCATTCCCCTTCATCCTTAAAATTCATTCTTCTGCTTGGTCTTGTCCATTAATTTTACTTTCCACTGTGTACTTATGTTATCCAACAACTGTTTATCTAAGCCAAGTAAAATTATGGTACCATGAAATAAAAAGTCATTGCTATGTTGCAACAGCAAGAAAGAACAGATGTCAACACAGTAGGAACTCTCTGATATGAGGATCAAGTTCTATGTTACATTGTAACAGAAGGAAAATTTGAATAGACTCATTTAATAATAAAAACATAGGCTCATTCTTATGCCTCTTGTGGTTTTATGCCTGCCAAAGCCATGATTTTCAGAGTGGAATGGTATTCTGTGTTTTACTTTGGAACTGGTATTCTGAGGCAGGCTCCTCAATCCTCCTGGCCCTACGTTTGTGCTAGCTGGATCTGGAAATCTGAGGGACAAATGCAAGGAAGGGTTTAAAAATACAATTCTCCTCAAGTTACCATCCGCACACACCCCAAATCCACCAGGAGATTTCTTCTATGTCCCCTTCCCAGGGAGATTCATGTGTCCCTTGGGCCCTCCTTGTTACCTAGCCTCTCTGGGTCTGTGGAATGTAGCATAATCATCCTTTACTTTACAGCTAATATCTACTTATGAGTGAGTACATGCCGTGTTTGTCTTTCTGTGTCTGGGTTACCTCACTCGGGACGATTTGAGAGTGGGTAGAGGGGGAGAGTACTGAAAGAAATGACTGGAAAGGAGGCACATTTGAGGGTCAGGTAGAAACCTGGTGCCAGGGAAGCTCCCATGAATCTACAAGGATGACCCCACCTAAGACTTCTAGCAATAGTGGATATGTAGCCTGAACTGGCCATATCCTGTAATCAGATTGGTGACTACCCCAATTGTCGTCAGAGAGTCTTCATTCAGTAACTGATGGAAACAGATACAGAGACCCACAGCCAAACATTAGGCCAAGCTTGGGGAATTCTGATGAAGAGAGGGAGGAAGGATTGTAGGAGCCAGAGGGGTCAAGGACATCATGTAGGGAAAAGGGGCTGGCTAAAGAAATCCACCTTGACCCTGGAGCCAGAACTAGGGAAAGATGGCTCAGACCAGGGCAGAAAGAAACACAATTTGGCTCAGTCAGATCAGAGCCATTTCTGCCTCTGACCAATTGACTTGTGAAACCAACCAATCACAGAGCAGGACAGTAGAACCCTGGGCCCCAAGTCAATCCCTGGTTGACTCCACCCCCAAGACGTTCTGTGTAAACCACCCTGCCTGGTCAGTTAGAAAAAGGTTGTTCTCTCCACCCTGGTAGAGGCAGCTACTCTCCTGGACTCCTCCTTCCCAAATAAATCTCTTCCTCAAAAGAGTTTTGGTATGAAGATCTTCATTCACTGGCATAGAGATGATCCTTACTGAGACGTCCCTCGGTGGACAAAACAAGGGAGAGCCGAAAGAACAGAGCAAGGAGGAGCTAAACAGAAGATCTTTGCTGAGATGTCCCTCAGTGGACAGAGCAAGAGAGGGCTGAAAAAAGTAATACTTTTTTCAGGAGATTGCTACATTTCTGCAGGAGTTTCCTCTTTTGCAGAGTGAAGCAAAAGAAGCAACAGCTTAGGCCTGAGAAGCAGAGCTCTGCTAGGAAGCCTTCTTAAGTAGGGGCTGAGCAAAGCTCAGCAGTAGTGGCTCTCCAAGAGAGGAGCAGGATTGCTATATCCTGCAGGGAGACCATCCCCCATCACACCAGGTATACTTTGACTATCCCAAACAGTCAGGATACCCTTCCCTGATGAAGCAGTTCCAGGCCTGACTTCCCTGAGAAGTCAGAAAATTTTTCCTTCCAGGCTTGGGCTGCTCCGTTGCAATTCCAGCCTTCAGAGCTGTGCTAAATAGCTCCAGGTGTCCAGAACACCTTCAGGGCTAAGCTGTTGTTCTGAGCAGCTCGAAGTGTCCAGGTACCTCTCCCTCCAGGGCTGAACTGTCTTCTTGCAGTTCCAGCCATCAGAGCTGTCCTAAGCAGCTCAAGGTGTTGCCTGACTCCCCAAGTAGTCAGGACACCTTTCCCCAGAGTTGTTGCTACAAATTTACTTACATTGTTGGTGCCAAAACCTGGGACTCAATCCACAGAGTTGCAATCAATTTACTTACACATCACAAGAAAACCCACAGAAACAACTAACCTGGATCATAGGAACTCACAGAGTCTGAACAAACAACCAGGGAGCCTGCATGGGACCAACCTAGGCCCTCTTCCCATATGTGACAGTTGTGTAGCTTGGTTTACTTGTGGGACACCTAAAAATGGGAGCAGAGGCTGTCCCTAATGCTTTGCCTGGATCTTGGAAATCTATTCCTCATACTGGACTGCCTTGCCTAGCCTTAATACAAGGGGAGGTGCTTAGTCTTACTGCAAGTTGATATGCCACTCTTTATTGATATCCATTAGAGACCTACCCCTTTCTGAACAGAAACAGAGGAGGGCTGAATGGGGGGGGGGGGGGGGGCAGAAGGGAGGTGGTGGGAGGGAATGTGAGGAAAGGAGTGAGGGGAAACTTTGGTCGGTATGTAAAATAAATAATTTTTTTAAAAAGCTACAATTTTATCTTTTAAATGCACCTTCTAAGTGTCCATGTATGCTTGCTACCTAAGAGTACCTTATAACATCAAGCCATACTTTCAAGATTCGTCTTGATGATAGACAGCCTGTCCTACAAAAGTGCCAAGTGTCATTGGATTTACAGGCAATTGTGAGCTGCCATGTGGGTGCTGGGAATTGAACCTGGGTCCTCTGCAAGAGCAGCCAGTACTTTTAACCATTGAGCCATTGCTCCAACCCCTTAAATGCAGTTCTTAAAAAAAATCAAAGAAAATATAAAGCTTTAAAAGCTGCAAAAACAGACAGTAAGAAGTGACAAGACTAAACACTTGGCATCTGTCCCTGCCACAAAGAGTGCACCTACCACATCAAGATATGTATGTCCATAACATCTAGAGAATCTGCAATAGATGAAAAATGGACGCACCTAAACAGCTGACAGTATCTCAACCTTGATAGAGTGAATAGGAACTAAACACAGCTAGAAAAAAACATATTAGAAACATTTCCAAAGATGCCTCCCTCACACAAGAGCTAGATTAGAGCAGTCAGTAAAAGATGCAGAGACGGCAAGGTGGATAGCACAGAGCTGTGGAAACCCACCTTTAATGCCATCTGGCATTCTAAGAATTCAGTCAAGCTTTGTAACATAGATAAAATCACTTAAAAATACTCATTAACATGACTTATTTCAATGTGTGTTGTATTAATTTCCCAAGTTTGACAAACCGAAAGACAAATGTCATGGCTATTGAAGCCAGTCTCCCTCAAATACCAGGAAAATGGTATTTTTGAGGCCAGTTAACAATTCCTTCCAAATTAAAATAAATAAATGTAAATGTAAATATATAAGATTGGTTTTAAAAATCAATACATAAAAACTAAGCGGAAATCCTTTCTAAAAGTTGACTTCCTTAGAAAATCCTTCAAGTTTCCATTATTGCATTTTCAGAATCAGACTGGCTGAAGTGTTGTGTACAGCTGAGAGCCCCCATAGAGTCTGAATACACACTCAGGTGCCACCATTGCCCCTATGAAAGGGAATTTGGGTGATCTCCCTGGTGGTCAATGTCAGGGCTGGAGCTGGCCTTCAGATTGTGGTGTGCCAAGTCTTCCATTTGTTTATGAATATTTATTTTGTGCTTCTTACAATCTAATCATTCTCTAAACATAGTCATGACACAAAAATTCCCATGTGGAGCTCATCTAGAAGGACACTAATGATACATGCTAGCGTTTCCAGCAGATAACCTAACAATGAAAACAGAAAGTCTGAGCATACAAAGAATGGAATCCTCCATTGGTTCCCATGGGGGATTGGTTTCAGGACCTCCCACAGACAGCAAAGTCCCAGGATGCTCATGCTCCTTATTTAACATGGCATAGCACATATTTGCTTATAACCCACGTACATTTTCCCATACAGTTTAAATAATACCTTCTATATTGTAAGTACTACATAGTCATTTTAATGCATTTGAGGAAATAATGGCACTCCAGTTCTTCCTGCTTTTTCTGAAATCATGGAGGTGCAGCTGCAAAAAGAGGTCTCTGTGAAGCATGCAGGAAAGGCTGCTAAATTCTGTGGAGGCAGGCACCATCTGGTAGAGCCCAATAACTCTCTCATAGTTTTTTATTTCTCCATCCTCAGATTTATCTTGAAAGAGAATTTGAGCTGTTGAAGTCACAAAATCTCTCTTTTAAAAAAGTCTTTGTGTATAATCATTCTAGGTAGGAGCACTAACCTTGTTCTACCTGTGCTGAAGGAAGGGTAGAAGAAAAATCTAACATCAGTTAAATTTAACAAAACATTCCTGAACAAAATGGTTCAAAAACTGGGTAGTCCTAAGAGACCAAAGCTGGTTCTGACTGCCTTCACATGCATTGTGATGAAGAAATTTATGTAATTCAGCATTTGCCTTATTGGGGTATAATTGGGCAGGCTTCGCCCTGGGACTGGGTGAGAATTCAGCTTCTGTTGTTGGCTGAGGTTCTGTTGCTTGGTTACCAGGGATACATGTATTGTCTTTCTATATGCTTGCTCACCAAGCCAGTTGCAATATGTGCTACGTGGAGAGTGTTTTAGGGCAAATTTTATCACTTATCAATATTAGGTTATTCTAAATGTAATACCTAGTCTGGAAAAATATTCCACATTCACACTTCCATACTTATCCACCCCAACCGGCCACATACATTTCTGTGACACTGAATGGTGTTATAGAATTCAAACTTTGCAACATGGATGCAGCCTATGTCTATGTCTGGAGTATGAGGAGCAGATGAAGCCATGAGTGGATGTGTGTTGTTGGCATGCAAACAGTCATGTTGAGGACTCCAATGCCTCAGACTCATGGAAATGGAAAAGCTTTTACTGGGTAAGGCTCAGAGCCATGACAAAACCTTCCTCTGGTCCAAGTACTAGTGTTTACCAATGATTGACCAGTGTGAGCAAAAACTATCAGCCACAGCTTCTTCCTCCTGGACTGCAGCCTGAGACTACTCCCCTAGAGAGATCCCCTACTATAGTAAGCTAAATTTGCCTCCTTTTTCTGCTGTGTATCAGAAGCCCCCCTCCTTATCCAGCTGTATACAAAAAATCTGCCTTCTCAGTTCGGATTCTAAAAATTAAACAGTCTTTCCAGGTTGCTATTGTTGGTGCATGTCCATCTCACCTTTTCTGTGTGTCTGTGTGTCTGTCCTTTCTTCGTTCCATCTGTTCATTTCTTCCACCACTCCAGTCTGGGTCCCAGGACCAAGCCCCGCAGGACTCAGCACCATAGAGCAGGTTCTTAACAGTCTTTTGACAGCAGCCAGTGAAGCAGGTACCTAAAGCAAACAGGCATCTGACATGGATTCCATCGGGCTTAGTGGTTCTTAGGGCATAATGGTTACTATGGCAATTGCTACTTAGATGTGGGAATCTCTCAAGTGGAAAAGGTGATGATCGTGGATGAAATAAAAGCTGTGAAAACGACATTGCTTGTTATTGCCTAGAGACAGGAAATAGAAACAAGGGGCTTATTTCTCTTTCTGCAAATCATGCCTTACAGTAATCAACCCGAATGAGCAGAGCCAGGTACAAATGCATGCAGCTCTCTGAGGGCACACAGACACCTGGGAGAAAGCCAAGGTCAGCTTCTATGTGACTGGAAACAGGCCTTCCTAAAAATCCTAAAGAAAGCCTCAGAATTCCTCCTCCGGCCGCTGCTGCTATTCTATGACCCTTAGCCTTTCTGTAATCCCTTGGCTGGAAATTCTGGAGGGAAAGTCCTTCCCTCTCTCAGCCCCTGGAAATGCACTCGATGTCTGGTTCCTGTCATACCCATAGCCCGACCTTTCCTCTAGAAGCTCCTGATTAAAGAGGATGCCCAAGAGATTTATCTCGGGGCTGAAACCAGATAGGACAGGGGGTCTAGAAAGGCCATGGAGCACAAGCCACACAACCGAGCTGATTTCCCGTGTGTGTGCTTGGATTGGGAGGGACGAGGAGAAAAGACGGATGTTAAGACATTTGCTCCCGTTTCCCTTCAGCTGGGAAACCACATGGCATCCAACCTGCCTGACTCCCCGGTGTTCCCAGGATATCCACTTCGAACACAGGGACCGGAGTAGCGTATTTCAGCCGTGAAAGTGGTGTCAGATGGTCTCCAGCCGCCTCAGCGTCTGCTTTCTCTCCATGTTTTCCAGAATCTCTCATTCTGTTCATATCAGTGGAGTCTACCCAGTCCTTCCAAACTCAAATAAAGCTGTCAAGGAAAGCATCATATGGGGCTCAGAGAATAACAGAGAAGAAAGCAGAGATGGCCTCTGCCTTCAGGGAGCTCACAACTGAGTGAGAGGCAGGCATGACCAGCTTAATAAGTCAATGACAACAAAATGAAACTGGCCTGTGGAATCTGCAGAGGGTTGTTTTAATATGCAGTGGGTCAAATAAATAAATAAATAAACAAACAGATGAATAAATGAATGAATGAATGAATGAATGAATGAATGAATGAATAAGTAAATAAATCTGAGAGTTCTGAACTCCCTTATATGAAGTAGTGGTGTATATCTGCATATAACTTATATGCAGCTGTGTACCCAAGTCGTCTCTGGATTGCTTATTAGAGCACACAGTGTAAATCCTCCATAGTTTTTATATGATATTATTCAGAAGATAATGACAAAGAAAATGTCTGTCTGCATGTGTTCAGTACAATTACAGGTGTTTTTTAAACTTATAATTTGTCAGTGAAGTGGGGCTTATTTTTTTTTTAAAGAATTGTGAAAATAAAGCATTGAAAAGAATAACAAATGCAATTTTCTTAGTTTTATTTTTTTTATTTTTTTTGGTTTTTCGAGACAGGGTTTCTCTGTGTAGCTTTGCGCCTTTCCTGGAGCTCACTTGGTAGCCCAGGCTGGCCTCGAACTCACAGAGATCCGCCTGGCTCTGCCTCCCGAGTGCTGGGATTAAAGGCGTGCACCACCAACGCCCGGCTTAGTTTTATTTTTTTAATCTGAGTCTGGTTGAACCCATAATTTTAGAACACGCAGCTATGAAGAGCCAACCATAACCACACACTGTAGTAAGCATCATGCAGTAAACATATTGGACCTGAGATGGAGTACATTATTCTAACAATTATATGCTAAAAACAACTGGATACAACATTCAAGATAAAAGGCAAGCAAAGAAATGAGGGTGACCACTTGATAGGTACAAGGTTGAAAACAGCTCAGAATGGGATAAAAATGATGTTTGTGCAATTCTGTGAATGTTCTAAGTGCCACTGAGTTTTTCCTCTTAAAATGGCTAATTTTATATTATGGCTGCTCTGTTCACAAGACTAAAGTCACTCACTAAACCATGTTGAAGTGTATTTACTAAAGGTTCAAACATATTTATTACCATAAGATCTATGTATACTGGACATTAACTTGAAACCTTCTATTCTACACACACACACACACACACACACACACACACACACACACACACACACACACATCAGTGAGGTGCATATGCAGTTAGCTTCCCTTTTCTATGAAGGCCCTCTTCTCTCCGGGGAACAGGGCTGCCATCAGTGTGAATTGTTACGTCTTGGTGTTTTCAGTAAGGTTTCCCCGGCTTCTTCTCTGAATTGTCCTATACTAGTTCCTTTGTCCTTGAAGGTTTCTCTCAGCTCCTTGTATAGCATCCTCCTGTGAGGACACACTGGCTCAAGTCTGCCTCCCTGTATAGCATCCCTCCTGTGAGGACATGCTGACTCATGCTAGTCCTGCATCAAGCACAGCAGACTCCATGCTGAGCTTGTCCTGGTCCCTCTATCCCTAATGCCCACTCCTCTTCACTCTGCCAGATCCTGACGTTGGTACTGTCTGCCCACTTCGTTTCTCCAGCCCAACTTCACACTTGGCTCTTAGGGACTATAGTCATGTTTTGTCTCTTCTTTAATTGAGTGAAGTGACTGGATTATTCCAATATTATAGAAATGAATATCTTACTCAAGTTTAGTCCATTTTTCTTTGCCACCATACAATACCATTGCTGGGTACTTTGTGAAGCAAAGAGGTAACATTTGGTTCAATGTTCTGGAGGTCCACAAGCTCGGCACTAGTATCTGCTCTGCTCTTGTGAGAACCTCTGGTAAGACGGCATCGCAACAGGAACGCATGCAAGGGTGATGTGTGTCATCCATGGAAAGGGGATTTAGGGACATTTCCCTTAGGACGAGTTCTCAGACAAATTAGTGAACTTGTGACCTTCATTAGTTCCTTCCAAGACTGTTGCCTTGTAGCTTACTTTCCACTAGCTTCCACCTCTTAAAGCTCCCCCACATCAATGCCCCACACTAGGAGACACAGACTCCATTTAAGTCTCCATGGGCAGCTCACTCATGCGCCACACTGCCTGGAGCTGGCCCCCAGCAGAAGCCTATGACTTGGATACTTACCCTGAGCAGCCCTAGTGACCTCTTCCACACTTGCTGTCCCACCTCTCATCATCCTGGTTCCTGGCATTTGCCTGATTTATGACTTCAGTCTCCATTTCTGCCCTTCCATTTTGTCTTCATGAGTCGCTGGGGCACTTTTCCCTGGCTGAAGAAATCTGCTTTCTACTCTGCACAGCACAAGACGTCACTTGCTCCTCAGGTTGGAGTAAGCTCTATTCTTTTTTGGAACATGAGAAGTTCATGACTGGAATTTCCTCCCACAGGGCACTTTCTCTGAATGAAGACAGGAAGCAAGCCAAGAAGTCTGTGCTCTGTTCCAAGGGTGCATCTACTTTCCTAGAAAACTGTGTTCCTAAAGGATTGAAAACTCACAGAACAAGAACTAAAATCTGACATCCTACCTGGAATTTGATTGCTCTTCTACCATTTGAAATTGATGATGTCTAAAGATTCCCACAGGTGTGAGCTCTGCCTTGGCATGCAGGATGCATCCAGCTCTTCCTGGAACCCCTCAGTAGTGAACATTGTGATGTGTTTGTCCTTTCTCACAGAAGAGAAATAGAGGCCTGAGGATGGAATGATGTGCCCTCTGCTACACAGAGATGCACTATTGCAATGTGAGCCCTTGATCTGAAAATATTTATTTTCCATACGTGCAAAGCAGTTCTCCGTTGCTTTCCAACCTCCATCTGCACTCAAATCCATTGGAGCTGAGGATTTTTCATTGCTTTCTTGCTGTCCATTTCTGGGACTTTTCTGTGGTTAGATAAGTGTTTCTCAGGGTGGCCCTTGGTGTATGTCTTTTTGCCCAGTACTGATCACCAGTCCACCCTTTCATTCTGCACTTTGGTCTTCTGTATCTTTAACTACTGCCTCTTGGTAAATTTTAAATGTATTTTTAATCAATACTCTTTTTAATTTCCAGAGTTTTTCTTATTTTCTCATTCTCCATTTTGTTGGCAACTTGATTGATATGAAAGGTGAGACCCTTGACCAAGGAGAAGCTGGCCTCATGTGTCTCAAGTCCCTAACTGGCCCATTCATCAGATTGGACAGCAAGGGGACATGTGGCAGCAAAAGTCGTTTTCAGATATAAAAACTAAAACCAAATGTTCAAGAACAATGTCTGAGACTCACCACTGTTCTAACATCTTTAGGATTCCAGATTCCAGTTTTCATTTTATTCATTTCAAAAATAAACATCTACTTAGAATAAGAGCTGTTTATTTAGCTAACCACTGCTTCTTATATACAAGTTTGCCTCAGTGATCAATATTTGTGCTTCATCTTGCTGGAATAGATTCTCCAGAAATTTCTTATATGACTTGTGGTTGTTAAACTTTCAAAGCACTCAGAATTTACATTATTATTTTTTTATATTGTGTTTTTTGGCTTGGACTAGGATTCTAACTCAAAATCACATACCACAAACTTTAAAGATACGGTTGCCTCCATCACCCATGCTAAGACCCCCAGTGGGCCCATGGAAGCGTGCAGGGACTGAATTCTACAACTTAATGCATGTAAACATGTGTCAGGTGGCAGTAATTTTGGCATTTTGAGGAACAATGGGAACACTAACAGGAACTCCTGCCTTCTTTCTCAATTTGCAGACAGATTTGTTCTCATAAGGCATCTTAGCAACTTCAGCAGACATTCTGTCCATTTCCTTATCCTAAGGCTGCTGTTCCACATACTTGAGAGCCAGCAGCACCGCTCTGCACCTAGGGACCATGATTAGTGGAGTAAATGTCACTGAACACAATTGCTGTGGTATCACAAGTGTTTGGTCACCAAGAGAGCTAAGTGACTAGTGGGGAGGAAGCACACACAATGTGGACATGCTTCACAAAAGGTTGACACACAACCCGTGTGGAGTGAAGAGGGATCTCAGGAGACACTACGAGGTCAACTCTTAACATTCAGTTTTGAACTTTTGTATTTTTAGGCCATGGTTGTAAAACTAAAACCACAAAAAGTTAAAGCACAAAAAAGGGAGCATCACAGAATCACCCCACTGCTTCCAGAAACCTCCTGAGTTCTTTATTACTTTGTGTTTCCTTATCTTTTGTGATTGTATTTTGGAAGAAATTTGGTCACCACATTCCAGTTTATAGATTCAATTTTCAGCTCTATCAATTATGCTTTTTAACTACTACTTTTGTTTGTCTTTTCTCTGGCTCTCTTAATTTATATATAGAATGTTCTCACCCATTTGTGTATTAATATTCTACCACATGCTGACAATGCTTATTCTAAAGAATTTCCCTATGCTATGACCTGTTTCCTAAAGCAAGAACTGGTTCCTGATTTGTAATTTCGGTGGATTGGCCATGTTGCTCTGGTGGAGGATTTTCCTCCTGTGTTTGGAGGTATTTAGTTACGTGTGTATCTTCATATTTGTTTTCTTGCCTTGGTAGGGAAGAGGTTGGGGAGGTGGATATACATTTTTAATAGGCAAGTTCACCTCTAGTATCTATGTGCTGATATCAAATATCTATGTGCATGTATATGTGCTGATATGTTTCTATCTACATTTATGCATACCAAGTAAGTATAAGATTTGTCCCTGTCCATTCACTAAGTGGTCATAACCAACAGTATTAGCTTGCCCAAGCCGCCATTCTATCCTGTCTGGTATTTAAATTATTTTTGGTGGTAGAATAAAAAGCAATGACAGTGGCTAATTTTTTGCTTTGGAAAAATTATTGAACTTTTCTGAGCCTAATATTTCTAATCTGTTAAATGGACACAGTAGGAAGATTGTGTGCCTTTGCAAAACTGTGTGCTAGCCTCTGGCACACAGAGAGCAGCAGTGCAGGTGTTAGCCATGTTCTAGGTTGGTTCAGATCAGAATCCAGCAATGGAGAAAATGACACTCAAAGGAAGGTCACTTAGGGTAGGATGGGCAATGTGTCCCATCATAGAAATCTGCAAATCTACTGTTATTCTACATCCTGAATGGTCAGATGGGAGGAAGCTTGAGAAACCTGCCAAGCAGCCCTGCAGTGGGATTAATATAAGAGATCAGGTCTGGACATGCAGAGAGCATGTGTATCTCTCAGTAGGTAACTTCGTACTGAAGATGGGCACTCATGGTCCCCTAGGGGAGAGAACATGTTCCATCTTGCCGATCCCTCTGTTCTGGTTTTGTTTTGTGTTTATTTCAGTTTCCACTGATAGCTCTTGAAAACAGCTGAACATCTTCTCTTTTCCCAAGAACCAACCCAGGCTAACTGTAGCCAAAACCAACAGCTGTTCATTTAATAAGTTAAAATAAAAAGAGGAGGAAGAGGCAGAGGAGGAAGAGGGAGAGGAGGTGGAGGAAGAGGAAGGCGAAGGAGAAGAAGCAGCTCCTAGAACTACCAAAGCCACATGATACTCTAGGCTCTTTTAGGGCACACGTGCACACATATAATGTCCACATCACTCACAGGTCCTGAGTGTAAGAACTCTGACTGCTTTTTCAGAGATGCTGCACAGCCTTTTGTGGTGGACCATATTGTTCTGCCCATACCTGAACAAGTTTGCTGTGGGAGGTTGAACAAGATGTCCCCACAACTCTCAGTCAGTGGAATACTTGGTCCCAGTTGGTGCCTGTTTGGGGAGGATAAGAAGATGTAGCGATGCTGGAGGAAGTATGTCACTGGGGGCAGGCTTTAAGATTTCAAAAGACTCATGCTGCTTCCTGTGTTTGGTTCCTGTTTATGGTTCGAGGTGTGAACCCTTAGCTGCTGCTCCAGCCACCTGCTGCCTGCTGCCTCTCTGCCATCACAAACCCTAACCTTTTGTAACTCTAAGTCCCAAATGAACTTTTCCTTCTATGAGTTGCTTTGCCCATCACCTTATCACAGTGATAGTAAAGTAACTGGGGCAGCTGTCTCCTGCTGGTCCGTGCCCCTCATCTATCACCAGGAGCTGGCTGGGGCTGCATCCCAGCTCAGCTAAGAGCAAGAAGTCCAGCTCCCGGACTGGGCTATGTCCCTCCTAGACTGGACCTTACCCCTGCCTCTCCAGTCTAAACTGTGTTTGCCCAGTCTGGGACTTCTAGGGCCTCCAAATAAACAGTGGGGGGACCAGTTAGTAATGCTGTTTCCGGAAGTGGTGCAGCCTTGCTGGAGGAAGTACATCACTAGGGGGCAGGCTTTGGGAATTTATAAACTCTCACCCACTTCTTGTTCACCCCGAGATTTGGGTTTGCATTTAAACACATGATCTCTCTGTTTTCTTCCCCATGCCACCACCTCCACCATCATGGACTCTCTCTTTGGAACCATAAGCCAAAATAAATTCTTTCATGAGTTACTTTTGGCTATGGTTGTCTTATCACAACAGAAAAGTAATTAATACAATGCCCAATACTAAGGTGGTCCTTGCCTGTGGGCTCGCCGTAGTGGGATAGAGGACTGCATGTTTGCCTGCTACTTTTATACCTACTCGCTGTTCTGTAAAGCCTTGCTAAGTCAAAAGCAGTTAAGAGGCTTGATACAAAGACAACAGCCCGGACTCAATGTCAAGAGGAACCTCGCTTCACAGTCCAGCTTTACTGAGTACCTATCACAGTTAGCTTGAGCTGTAAACTCGATACAACCTAGAATTACCTTGGAAGAGAGTCTCTTGGTGAGGGATTGTCCACATTGGGTTGGTCTGTGGGCATGTCTGGATTAATTAATTGAATTGGCATAGAAACATCTATCCCACTGTGGATGGTAGCATTTCCTAGGCAGGGGGTCCTTAACTATTTAAGAGTGGAGAAACTGGTTTGAGCACACGGAAGCAAGTCAGTGTGCATGCTTCCATTTCTCCCTGCCCTTGACTCCGGGTGTGACGGACAACATGCTTCAAGGTCCCACCATTGGACTTCTCTTCTGTGGCTCAGTGAGATCCAGAACTGGAGGCTCAAACAAACCCTTTCTACTCCAGGTTGCTTTTTTGTGAGGACATTTTATCACAGTAACAGAAACAAAACTACAGCAGTGCCCAAATGTGTCAGCATAAAAACAGCCTCAAAAATATTTTTCCTCCTTCATCTTCTACCTTGGACAATGACATCAGTTTCTACCTGGCTCCAAACCCTGGCCTTCATCTTTCCCTGCTCCCCTGTGTCATCATTTCCATCACCTTCTCCCTTTCCCTCTCCATCATCCTCCTCATCACCATCTTTCACCATCTCTGTCACCTTCTCCAGTACCCTCTCTATCACCTTCTCCCTTTTCCTCTCCATCATCCTCCCCATCACCATCTCCATCACTTCTCCCTTTCCCTCTCCATTATCTTTTCTGCCACCATCTCCACTAGCTTCTCCCTCACTCTCTCCATCTCTTCTCTGTCACTTTATCCATCACCTTCACCATCACTCTGTCCATCATCCTCTCCCTCACACCTATCCGCTCTGTTGCTTCTACTTCCTCCACCAAGGGCCTGTCCACTTCTCTCCACACTCACTAGTTTGGGTCAACATAGTCTCTTGTCTCAATTTTTCTAATTAGTAATCTTGTCTCTAGGAATTCCCTATCTCCGAATCTCCATGTCCACGATAAGACTTCAGCCGGAGATGTTTTCTTAAAACACCAATCTGGTCATCATAGTCTTGTTTTTAAAATGCCCGGTGTCTTTCTCTGCAGTGTAAAGTGCACCCTGACTAGACTCCACAGCAATGCACAGTCCCCTCATCATCCCCACCTCTCACTTCCTGTCTCATGCCCAGGCTATTGCACATTTTAGTTCAGTGGCCGAACAGAACAGAACAAAGGTCTCACACCATGGAGCTTTCATTACTGTCATCACTAGCAGCTGGATGACCCCACGCCATCAGAGTCCTGGGACAATTGTGGAACATCAGTGGAATGTGCATAGTCTAGACTGGTGGTATGTCTTATTGGTTCATAATTTTGTTCACCGGTGACCCAAAGCATTAACATCCAGGAAATATACTGTTTGGTACCTTTAAATGTATATAAAATAGAAGTTTAAAAGGAAAATATGAAAATACACATTAATTGAAAAGAATGTAAACTACCTTCAGAATTCCCATGGGACTTGATGTTCTCAGTAAATTAAACACCAGTTTTCCTTTCCTTGTGCCTTTTATTTTATATATAAATCAAGGTCTATAAAGTCTGTGGGCCAAGAGGTGGAGAAATATCCTTATGCTGATCGCATATACAAGAAGGGTTCAGGATGTGAGGCTGTGCCTCTGGCATCCCACACAGCAGCATCAACCAATTGGCAGACAAGTTCCCTGTGGACCTGAATGAAAGTAGGCAGGCGCTGGCCCAATCCCACAAGTCCAATCACCCCCAGCTGACAGGCTGAAGCCAAAAGACTGCCAAACCTGGAAGAGAGCTGGAACTAATTCCTGCCATGTCTGTTTAGCGTCTAACTTCTGAGGCCAGTGCTTGAATACCCAAGGAATAGGTCTGACACAGAGAAAAGTACCCCGAGAAGAGGCTCAGTTCAAACTAGACCTCAGCCCCTGCATTTCCTCCCAGTTATTGTGGGTCAGCCCTCACCTGGTCCTCGGGGTACTGACATGATTGGCTGAGTCTTTCCTTCACATATCCACAGTGTACACAGGGTCCAAGTGAAACTTGAGCTTAGCTGGTCAACTAAAGACACAGGCCATAATGTGGCTGGACCTGCTGCTCTCCTGATAAGTCTTGGAAGCTGTGGAAGTTACTGTGTTCCTTGTTTCTTTGTCCTCAGAAGCAAGAGGCCCAGAGCTGACCAATGTGAGCTCCAAAGAAGGGGAACCTAGTTTGGCCATTCAGGGTAACACAGTGACCGTTTCCCACCCAGTAGCCCCAACCATTGTTAAAAGTCATTCTTCAGAATGAAATGAAATCCTCCCCCTGCTATGACTTCCTCCTAAGATCAAACCTCTTCCCAAAGTGATGACACAGAGTGCAGCTATTCTCTCTCTGTGTTATAGTTCTTGAACACCTGGAGACAGCAGGCTCCTCCATCTCTTTCTCCCCACTGAATTAGACAGGCATTTTGATTAGACTTCACCCATCTTCATACATGACATGGTTTCCAGAACTATCCAGATGTTAATCACTGTCTCAAACACTCACATTCAAAGTTCCTTCTCTAATACCACATACTGAATCCCAAGTTCCACAGGAAGCACCTAACCCAGCTGGCAGCAGAGCATTGCCTCCTCCTCCTCGGCACTCCTCCCCAGCACTCCTCCCTGGCACTCTTCCTAGGCACTCCTCCCCAGACCTCCTCCCTGGCACTCTTCCTAGGCACTCCTCCCCAGTACTCCTCCCCATTCCCTTAGTAACACAGCCAAAGACTGCCTTATAATATAATACATACCATTGCTGGCCTCCACAATTAACTTTTAGATGACAAATGTTTGGTGTGAATCACTGATCATTTTTCACAATTAAGTTTGTCTGTGTGGGTGATACACAACTTAATAGCTAATCTTTGGTCCCCCAATAGCATTACAACCCCTTTTAATGAAATGCACCGGTTTACTCTGGTTTGTACTGCTGTAACAAGATACCAGAGTATCTATTAAGAACAAAGGTTTATTTCCCAGTTTAGGAGTGTGGGAGGAGACAATATTAAAATCACAGGCACCATGGTGGGTCCACACACACTGCCCTGGATGGGAGGACCCCTGGGAAGGCAGAACGTTCATGAGATTCCACTTACCTGAGATGATCTCACTAACTCCTGGTGAAACAGTAAAGACCCTCAAAGAGCTGGAGCATGGAGGGAGGCCAAATGAAGGCAGCGCCTGCCTGAAAGAGGCTCTAAGGGGATGTATGTACACTATGGATGTGGATGCACGATGGATATCTGTGCACTGTGGATGTGTGTGCACTATGGATGTGTGTGTACTAAGGATGTGTGTGTGCACTATGGATGTGTGTGCACTATGGATGTGTGTGCACAATGGATGTG
>CABHPR010109354.1:0-15232 GCA_902168415.1 Peromyscus melanophrys
TGTGTGTGTGTGTGTGTGTGTGTGTGTGTACATGCATGTGACTTGTATTTAACTAATATGTGTAAGTGTAAATTAGCTTTAATTGTATGTATGTGTGTGTAACTTGGATCCAACTGTGAGTATGTGTGCAAGTAATTGTTTAGAAAAACATGCTTTAAACAGCAACTACGTGGCTTTCCTCCATCTTGGCTGGTGACCTCATGGGCAGACAACTCTTATTAAGGTTATAAAGATCCATTCAGGTTAACAAAAGCTAACTTAGAGATTTTTTTTTAAATTTATTCCCTTTTTCTCCCCCTTCCTCCCCCCCCCCCACCTTCCACCCATCCCACTACCCATTCCCATCTCCTCCAGGGCAAAGACTCCCCTGAGGATTGAGTTCAACCTGGTAGATTCAGGCCATGCAGGTCCAGTCCCCTCCTCCCAGGCTGAACCAAGTGTCCCTGTATAAGCCCCAGGTTTCAAACAGCCAACTCATGCACTGAGTACAGGACCCAATCCCACTGTTTTTCTTCTACCGTATCTTCAACGCCAGAGATCCTCTCTTCTATCTCTTGCATTCTGTTGGTTATACTTGCATCTGAAGTTCCCGTTCTTTTACTCAGATTTTCTATTTCCAGCATTCCCTCTGTTTGTGTCTTCTTCATTTTTTCTATTTCCCTTTTCAGGTCTTGGACTGTTCTCTTCATCTGTTTCATTGCTTTTTCATGATTTTCTTTCAGGGCTTTATTGTTTTCTTCTGCTTTATTTGTCCTTTCCTCTACTTTTTTTTATAGCATTCTTCCCATTTTTTGATTGTCTTTTCCTCAATTTCATTTGTGATTCCTTCTATATAAGCCTCTACCTTCTTCATGATGTTATTCATAAGGCTAGTTTCTTCTGCTTCTTCCATTTTTTGATGTTCAGGTCTAGATGTTGGAGGAGGGCTAGGCTCTGATGATGCTGTATTGCTCTTCATTTTGTTGTATGTACTTCTGCCTTGACGTCTGCCCATCTCCTTGTGGATTCGTTCTTGGTCTTATGGGCATACTTGGTGCAGACAGAGCTGACAGATTCAGGAAGCCTCTCTCTCTTGTCCATATGGGAGCTCCGTGGCAGGATGGGAGCTCTTGTTCAGATGGGAGTTCTGGGGCAGGATGGTAGCTGGGGGCCAGTCTCTAAGTCTCAGAAAGTGGCTGGGGTCTCGGGCAGATGGGCGTGGGGGCAGGGCGTGGAGATTGCAGGGTCTGCCAGGGGTCTTGGAGAGGGGGAGCCTTCCCAGTGAGTGAGGAGGGGATCCTGACGATGGACAGAACCTGGGGCAAAGTTGGGCAGGTCTTCTCCGGAATGGCTGGTTCCCAGGGATGAGATCTAGGCTGAGCCCAGGCACTCACTTCTTGTCCAGATGGGAGGTCTGGGGCAGGATGGGAGCTGGGGCCTAACTTAGAGATTTACACCTAAGTACTTATATCTTTACCAAGTGTTCAACACTAAGTTTTTAGAGAATTTAAATAGATGACAACATATGTCAAATAAATAAGGTATTGGGTATATATTAAAGCTAAACATCAATGCTTTTATACACAGGAATTTACCTTGATCTGGCAGCTAAATTTTGTAATTTCAAATTTCCCCATGTAAAAGGAGAGTGGTTTTAAAGACATGAAAGAATCAAAGGAAACAGCTTGGTGTATAATGTATGGCAGGGCTACAGTTCCAAAGAGTTCAGTTGCAATGGTGGACTTTAGCAGTTTTGGAAATGTCAGTGCCAGGTTATATTGCCAGAAGCACCAGCCACAATGAAATGGAACAGGCTGGAATCTAGAAGGCAGGCTATGTATATGCTGCTAAGGGTAGGGTCAAAAAAATGATCCAAGCTTGCAAGTAAAAGAAGGTACTTTATGGCGGGGCAGTGGTGGCGCACGCCTTTAATCCCAGCACTCGGGAGGCAGAGGCAGGTGGATCTCTGTGAGTTCCAGGCCAGCCTGGGCTACCAAGTGAGTTCCAGGAAAGACGAAAAAAAAAGAAGGTACTTTATTATTGATATTGCAGAAAGACATTTGAGAAGAACAGTTTTTAAAATTTTTAAATTCATAAAGCTATGGGACATTTTCAGTTTATAAATGCTCTGTATTGTTAGTATTTGGACTTAAAGACTAAAAATTAGAGTCACAGCCATAAGCACCAAATACTAACCAGAAACTGGGATGTTCATTTCTTGTGATGCAGCAAGAAAATAACCTATGCAGTCTGGCAAAGGGCTTGAAACAGCTTCTGGCTCCATGAGTCTTGAGCATTTGGGAGTTGAAAAAAATCTTTTTACAGGAGTAGCGTAGAACCACCAGTATGTCAGATGTTTGCATTGAGATTCATAACAATGGCAAAACTGAAGTTATGAAATAACATTAAAATAGTTGGGAGCCAGTGACTTGGAGAATGTTTCTCCTTACCCAAGGTACACTCAGGCTTAAGAATGTTGTCTAGCCTCCTTGTATTTGCTAAGTTTGTTAAGCTCAACCTATGTGGATAAACTGATTCACATATATGTTTTATATTGATATTTTGTTTTGGTTTCTTTAGTGAACCCGTATTTGATGCTAGAAGAGCTTCAATTTAAAATCATTGTTTTTAAGGCTACTTATTGTAGACTGTTAGAGAACATAAGTAAATAGTCAGTCATAAATAATCAAGTTTTTTAATTGTAATCATGCTAAGTACTGATGCAATTGCTTACAGAGATTACAGCTTTACTCAGTGCCTTGCATAAGTTTTCAGGGTTGAGCTTAAAACAAGTAACTAGAAACAAAGTTTGTCTATTCAGAAATACATGGACAGCCCTCATACTTCAGAGATCTGCAGAATATTGCATGTAAACATTGATCAAAAAGTTTATTATATCATACAGACTTCCAGATCCCAGTAGCCACCCTAGATCTCCAAAGAAGATGTCGTACAAAGCACCACAATGTCTCTGCCTGAATTACAACAACAGTGACCACAGAGCAAGATGCCCCAATGCACTGCCTGCTGCCAGGACCCAGGCCAGACTGTGGACAAGCAGCAGGACACTGGAATTCATTGCACCCTTTTGCCGGGACAAAGTAAGGCCAGTCTTCCATGTTCCTGTTCCACAGGAAAAAAAAATCTGCCTTATGGGACTGATGGCAAAAGAAGATTTATATTGTTCTGACTGGTGTGTCCAACACTATGGAGACCTGGGTATGGCCTGGTCCCTGTCATTTATAGGATTGGAAGCTGCTTGGTCTGCACTCAGATATAATTTATCCTTCTCAGATCTCTGATAGCACTGATGTCTAGGGTAGCTATGACTTGTCAGCTTGACAGCATCAGACAACCAGATCCTTCTACAAGACTATAGCCAGCTTGTTAGCTCATTTTTAAGAAAATGTTCTAATATATAAAAGTTTAAATAAGTCATAAAGGTTCAAATATAAGTCTAAGAAGGGTCTGAGGATATGAGAGCTTCTAAGCTGAAGGATCTCAAAAAAATGATTTAAGACAAAAAAAATGTTTCAGATTGCTCTCCTGTTCTATGATATAACAGTTTAGAGCTTAACATTTAATAGAGTTCTGATAAGCTGTTAGAGCAATGACTACTGATTGTTCAGCCACAAGCTCAACATTTTAGATTTATTTTAGATTTCATCTAAATAGAAATCTAAAAGTGCTTCTCATCAGGCCACAAATCTCTGCCCAATTTATACCTGGTTTTGGACAGAAGGAAAATGCACCTACTTGAATCCAAATCTATAGCTCTTGTTGCAGCTCAAAGGTATGAGTCCACTCCTGCTCTTTTACAGGTACCCATTACCTGCTTTGATAGGATATGGATTTCAGGACAGATAGGAAATACTAATGTATCTAAAATTTTTATATCCTTCTAGAAGATATTTTGTGTAGGTGTCAGAGGATTAAGTGAGTCATAAAACTTGGATCCACTTCAGACAGATCAGAAAGCCCACAGATATGTACAGCTTATTCCTAAGGATAGTATTTTATCTCTCTTGTGGTCTTGGGATTCCTGCTCTTTCCAATTACTAAGGATATGGGCCTAAGTGTTCCAAATAATTTCCTAAATTTTAACTTCTCTCCCTAGTTTAAGTGTGTTTCAAAAGATTTCTACTTGGCTGGCAGACACCTCCAAGTTTCAGTTGCTGATTCCACTGCTCCAGATGACTGTGAGCTCTGGACTTGCTGAAAGCTGATGTGGATCAGCCCAGCCAAAATGAATGTTCCCTGACTCTACAGGGTCAGAGAGCCACATGCTTCTGACTAATGACCCATTCCCCAGCCTTTGACCACTCTTTCAACCTTTTTGGGGGCCTGAAAATGGTGCCCCAATGCCAGCTTAAAGCAGTTTCAGAAGAGAATACATCATCCCATGTTCCCTGTTCAGAAAAGGCAGAAATGTGGGGTTAAAAGGAAACTCCTTGGCATAGAGACAAGATGGCCAACTATAATGGCCATTATTAGAGAGAGTTACTTACTAGCTAACTACCCAAAACCCATGATTGTGTTCCATTAGGCACATGAGAAGGGGTAATGTGAGACCAAAGCTCCTCTATTTTTACAGAATAACAAGTTAATCATGTGATGGTGACTGTCTGGCCATTGATTGGCCCAATCATGGTCTTCTTAACCACAGAATGTCCCTACCTGAGGCCAGTCAATGAGTAAAGGTGATGGGCAATCACACTTTTATAGGTAAGATTAAACCAAGATTTCTGGAAAGTCCCTAGAAACGAGCCAATCAGAAATGAACATATATGGAAATCCCCTGCTATTGCAATCATGTGGGTTTAGCCTTTAAAAGCTGTGCACAATTCAGGCTGGGCACTTCCTCCAGCCTCCACTGCTTTGGATGTGTTGGACAAAGTCCCTGCCTAGGCTTGTATTGCTCCCAAATATCCTGAATTAAAGCCTTACTTTTGTATTCCAGTATGCTCCTATTTGGAGTTCTCTCTGGGGGTCTCGATCTAGGCACAACACTCAGCCTGATGGAATGATAACTCAATCTATACCTAGTGTTTGCAATTCTCTGATCTTTCCTCATCCATATTTGGCCTTGGTCTCAATGCCTCATCATAATGATTTATTGCTGGGATACCAGTCAGGGGCAACCTGATGTGGTATGGTGGACTGTTGGGATGGAGTTTGTGTTGTATGTGCTAATTGCAAGCTGAAAGGTTTCTATATCCTGATATTAAGCCTTCCCAACTTTCTACTAGTACAGTAATCCAAATCCAACCAAATTAAGAATGCCCGGTGGTGGTGGTGGTGGTGGTGGTGGTGGTGGTGGTGGTGGTGGTGGTGGTGGTGGTGCACACCTTTAATCCTGGCACTTGGGAGGCAGAGCCAGGAAGATTTCTGAGTTAGAGGCCAGTCTGGTCTATAGAACAAGGTCCAGGAGAGGCTCCAAAGCTTACAGAGAGAAACTGTCTCAAAAACAAAACAAAAAGGAATTAAAAGTCCAGGTTTAATGGGTAAAGCCATCCTGGATGATTTTTGGTCCTGAGGAGAGTGAGAAAAGACTGAAAAGATACATGGCTGATTCTTCCAGGGGAAGGTTAATCTGTAGGTGTGGCCTTGAGCATCTCTGTAAGAGGTATTCTGAGATTAGACAGGGTTTCAAGACAGAGAGGATGGAGGGGGCGGAGGCAGAGATCCTACCCAAACCGAAGCTAGTTGGCATTCTTCATATGAGCCTTCTCTGGGAAAGGTTATTCTTCTGGCCAGGCTTGGCAACATCCATATTGATCTATGACAGCACTTCATAATAGAATCAGTGGAGATGAGATTGCCAGCACAGGGAAGCTTTATGTGAGGCCCGAGTGTGTGCTCTAGTATATATATACATATATGTGTGTGTGTGTGTGTGTGTGTGTGTGTGTGTGTGTGTGTGTGTGTGTCCGTGCCTGTTTTACATGGGGAGTTGGGGAGGGAAGAGGCCTCTTTCTGAGAAATGGAAATCTGAGAATAAGTTCCTGCTCACATATGTCAACCTGTAACATGGACTATTTCCTGTTTTTCAGATGTATCACATGAATAGCATGTGACAGTTTCAGATGCCCTGTCCTGCTCTCTGCAGAAACAGCCCAGACTCCATCACTGAAGCATCTTGCCAAGGATGACTTTGGCTTCAGGGTTTCAGTTCTGTATTAACATACAGCAACAGTGTGTAAACACATCCTATACTGTGCAAATCTAGTGGCAACTGTTTAGAAGTGTGGATGTGGGATCCAGGATCCCTTGGGCATCTTCAAGGCAAGTTTCTTAACCATGTCAGAAACTTCTGAAATTCCTATCTATTGCTTAAATTATTAAGGCTACTCCACATAGTTAAAGGGAGGTTTATTTAGTGACATAACTTACAAGTAAAGGGATAGGTAGGTTGCAGGGTCTGGGAAAGGTGTGTCTCAGTCCAGTGGTGTTCTCTGGAGAACTCTGCTTGGTCTACCTCCAGCTTCCAGAGTCCAGGCACTAAGAGAGCCCCTGCATCCAGAACTCGGGTCTTCAGCATCCTCACTCAGCCCCCCTCCTTGTAGGCATGACCATTACGAAAGCCTCAATGGGGTTGGAACTTCCAGGTCAAAGCTGAAATGGCTACCCACTACACCTATCAGTCTAAATGAGAATGTACTCGTGAAGTATCTTTGCTAATAGAGGTTAAAGGAATCTGTCTTCAGTCTACTTGCATGAGATGGGAACAGAACAGATTTGAGTATAATGAGTACCTGGCATTAAAAGGCTCTAGGAACTGCTTTAGGGGAGGCCAGTTAAATTGATATCCAGTACCCAATTGGCTCACTGTTCCCACTCTCTTCATTCTATGGCATTCTTCTGACATTGAAAACTAGACAATATCTATGCCCTCCTAGGATCAGTTTTTTAGTCTTACAGACCTGACACAGCACCATGCCAAATTCTATCCTTTAAGACCATGTGTCCTTTTGTACTTGGGGTGAGGGGAAGAAGGGAGTGAGAAAGTAAATTAGAAAGAAAGTACCTTCTCTGTAACAAGAATCTTTTTTTTTCATAAATCAGTCTTTATTTTTCCCTCAAAAAGACTTTCCCAACTTATAAAAAACAGAAATACATAGATACACATTGAGAATTCTATATGTCAAGACAACACGGTTCAGGTCACTGTCCCAGCATTGACTCTAAGAGAAATCACAGTGGTGCAGTTGCAAGGTCAGGGGCAGCAGCAGCAGGCCCCTCCCAGTCCCACCTCACACAACATGCTCAAGAGGTGTGGGCTTCAGACCATGATAATGGTGAGGAGTACAGACGTGCTGACTAGAAGCATTGGGGACAGCAAGGTGTGTTACCTCCTGTCTGACCTGGGGACTGGATTTCAGTTGACTGGACCATGAGTTGCCAACTATATCAGAGGTTCTCCAAATCCACACAGATATTCTTCCAGTTCTGACCTGGAAGTTGTGAGTCTCCATGAGAACACTCCTGTCTGGACCAGAGACAAGGAAGCTCACTTTCTCACCTTTCCTAGTCCTTCCTTCAGTTCCAGACACAGAGCAGTTTTCCTTCAGGCAAGGGACCGAAGACTCCAGAGAGTAGCAAGGAAGCCAGGCTTGATGGCTCACACCTGCAATCATATCACATGGCAAGAGAATCACTGAGCCTGGGATACACAATGACTTCTGGGATAGCCTGGGCTACAGAGCGGGAACCTGTCTCCAAAAAACACATGGGGGTGTGGTGAGAGAGTGAAATGAGGATGAGGAGAAGTCTCAGCCAACGTGGAGTGTGGAGAGAAAAATTAAACACTAGCTCAGCATTCCAATCCAAGGAAGGACTGATCCTCTGGATGTCAATTTCCACCAGTTCCCACCACTCTTCCTAGGGTTTGGTCTTTCAATCCCTCTTTCAAAACCAGCCACCTGGCCTGTATCTTCCTGGAGGCACGATTCATGATTAGCGGGAAAAGTGATGGATGGCATCTCTCTCCAGGAAGGGGGAGACAGGCTGATTCAGACTTGCTTCTTGACAAATGCATTGATTCAGCAGGACCCTCTCAGCAGACTCCCTCCAGCGAGTGGGAATGTGGCTTTCCGACACCAGTTATATTTCTCAGCTAAGCCTAGCCATCAAAACAAGTCCCACCCTCACCTACTAAGCCCTCTTCCTGGTGCTTATAATCTATGGCTCCTCTACCAAACCCTGGGAGAACTAACTATACTCCAGGCTCTGGTCAGACCATAGTTCCCAGAAGTTTCCAGAAGGGTGCTCCGACGCAAATCTTCCAAGGGGGATGATCCCCTCTGCTGTCAGCTCTAATCAAATGCTGGCCAAAGAAACAAGGCTGCTCTGATGGCTTTTGTCATCATTATTAATAACACAGGGACTCCTAGCTCCTGGTAGCTCCAGATCCAACTTGCAGTGCATGCTTGTTTCTAACCTGATGAGGGATACAAAGTCATCAGCTCAGCAGGGACCTTGGTGCCCAGGTGTAGAGGGAAGTGAGAATGAGGTTCTGGGCTGATAAATCAATGTCATGATTCTTGTGGTCATCCAGTGGGATATATTTGGCAGTAGTCTTCCAGGCAGGGCCCAGGGATGAGGACCCTTTTCTTGCTGCCGCCTTCCCTGGTACTTCAGGTTTCAAAGGAATCAAGTCCTGCCTTTTAATCAAGGAAGTCACTAGTAGTCCCCTGGCCTGTTTGCAAAACAGGTTGTCTTCACAGAAGGCTGCTACTTAGATGATCCAGCAAGGGCAGGGCCAAAAAGATATTCAACATCTTCTTCTCTCTGATTTCACACCCCCAGGAAAGCAGTGTCTTCCCCCTTCCAGGGCAGTTTCCATCTCAGCTCAGCAGAGGGACTTCCTGCAGATCTTGGGCTTCTTCACAGGCTGCAGATAGGGGTTATCCATGATGCTCCCCTCTCTCTTCCCGCTGCCAGACAAGGAGGAGTTCTCCTTCTCAGCTCCAGAATTCTTGGTGCTGAATGGAAGAGTGATGTTCTCTGTGTCTGTCTCCTCCATCTGCTGGATCTCCAGCTCAGGGGGAAGCAAGGCTGTGAGGTAGGGGATGGTGAAGTTCTGGCAGCAATCAAGGGGAAAGTGCTGACATCATCCTTGAAAAGACTCTGGGTCTTGCCTGTCTTGGCCATGAAGCAGGTGAGTGCTCGCTCCACATCTCTCCTCTGAGATGCAGCCTTCTCTCTCAGGACTTGGTAGTCAGAAACTGGTTCAAAGTATGTGGGAGTTTTGATGTAGGTGTGGGGATCCGGAAACTCAGGAAAATGGCTGGAGATGTGTGGTGGGTGGGGTCTGCTGTACCCTACAGTGAGGGCCTCAGGTGTCACTGGCTGATTGGTCACCAGAGGTGCAGTGATGACCATGCTCTGAGACCATTGTGCATAAGCAGGAAGAGTGTCCACATTGAACCCCATATCAACAAGTGTGACCAGGACATCTGACAGTGTGGGCTGGGTCCTGGCTGTGTGCTCGCAGTAAGACTTGGCACTTCTCCCGACTTCTGAGATGTAGCTCTGTAGCATCTCTGTCAATGTTTCCACAGATGCTTTCTCGGTGCTCTCAAATCCTGCCTCTGTCAGCAAGGAACTCACAACCACTTGTAGAGTCCTCCTCCAGGCCAGATGGTAGTTGTCAGCAGGGTTAGTGGACTGTTTGCTTTCTGATCTCTTTCTAGGGCCACCCTGCCCTACCGCCTTGTCAGCCATCTTGCTCTTGCCTACTGCCCTGTAATAGGAATCGAAAAAGGGCCAGGAGGCGGTGGCAAAATCCTAAGGCAAAGTCAGGCAGATCTCTGTTAGTTTGAGGCCAGCCTGAGCTACAGAGTGAGTTCCAGAAAAGGCACCAAAGCTACACAGAGAAACCGTGTCTCAAAAAAACAAAACAAAACAAAAAAATAAAAATAAAAAACTCGAAACCAGATATTTGGGTGAAGAACTGACAGATCAGAGGAAAAGGACAAGCCACAGCTAAACTCACATCCACAACTCCTGAATGAATCCTATTTCCACGAAGCTTCAGACAGTGAAAGTTTCTGAATCCTGACCCAAATGGATCTCAGCTGAACTGCCTCTGCTTCCTGGTCCTCATTCTTATATACCTCTCTGCTTTGTGACGTCACTTCTTGGGATTAAAGGTGTGGGTCTTTCCCAAGCAAGACATGTGATCTCAAGTGCTGGGATTAAAGGTGTGTGTCACCACGCCTGGTTGTTCCCTCTGTGGCCTTGACCTCTGCCACCAAAGTGATAGGATTAAAGGCCGGTGTGCCACAATTTTCTGATATCTGTCTAAACTAATGGCTATTCTGTTCTCTGACACCCAGATAAGTTTTAGTAGGGTAAACAATTTATTGGGAATGTGAAGACAATACAGAACCCATCTTGGCGATTTGGAAAGACTGTGTTGTGCTAGGGAGAACCTCAAGTTTCCAGAGGGACCCAAGGTAACCCCCACAGCTTTCTGTTCCTTGAATCTGCAGCAAGCTGGCACTTGTTTCCAGGGGCCAACCTCTGCTCAAGAGCTGACTAAACTCTGCTGTTCTGCAGGCTAACTCTCCCAGGAAGATGGCCTTCTGCCTCCTTGGAGAATGAGGACTCAGAAGTCAGAACAACTCTACAATTTCTTTGGACCATGAGCTTGCGAACTGGAATTTTTTTTTTTTAACAAAGACAGACGTGTAATTTATTTTGCATTTTTTAAAATAAATACACTGTACATGAAAGAAAGAGACCTTTGATTTGTAATTTCCACACTGGGAAGAAAGGGAAGGAAATAAAGGTTTTTGACAAACTGATTTACAAAGAGGGAGTGACTTTATAGGCCTAAAGTTCTCAACTCCACAAAACCAAGGTCCACACTACTGCTGCCTGGCCGCCAAGGGAAGGAGTTAGGCATCTTCCCAGTAGTAGGCCATGCCTTCTATTCCTGTTCTGGCACAAAGGAAAACATATTACTTGAATCAACCAAACAGTGTAAAAATCATATATTATTTATAACAAAATATTCTTAATCCTTATCAATTTCCTCCTCATTTAAAGAGGTATGTAAAAATGCCTCTATATTGTTCTTTAGACATCATTTTCTTCCAAAGAAAATGAAGTGCAGGGATAGACTGGTGGAATGAAGTTCAGACCCTCAGTTGTAAATGCTTCTTGCTTTTTTTTTTCTTTTTAAAGTTTTATTAAAAACAATTCTTTTCCTTCAAGTAAGAAACATTATACAAAGAAAATACACTGTGAAATACACAGAGACATGTATGTTGTTCCCTTGGGGAAAGCTGTGTCCATCCTAGGAGGAGAGGATGCAAAGTAGGACCTAGGCCCTGGAATCATTCTTCGTAATTCATTTATTTTGTGGTTGTTATTGCTTTCAGAAGGGCCCTCAGATGCCAGGGAGACTCTAAATCATAGTCCTCAAATGCAGGGAATACAGTTCCTCAACATATAGCCCAGGGAACAGCAAATGGCAGGTTTTCTGAATCCATTCACTCAATTTCTCTCACCTGCCAAGATTTTCTCCCTAGTGGGGAATGGCAAGTCACTCACTCAGAGAATAGATGATGTCATCTTCCAAATCAGAGCACTGGCTCCTTCATCAGCTGTTGAATCTGGCAGCTACTAAAAAGGGGCAATTTGCTGATAATCTTTCCAACAGTGCTACTTCGAGACAAGCCAACTAGGGCCTTACAGGCCCGGGACCGGATCTGGTCTGCATCTGTAATGGGCATCTTGATGGACAATAGGGACAGAAGCACCTTGATGCCATTGTTGGACTGGACCACACTCCACATCTTGGCCAGGGTATGCTCACTGCTCTTGGGGGTCTTAGACAGCTTTCTCTGAGGAGTTCCAAAGGTAAATTTACCAATACTGGATATTCGGTTATCTGGGCCACATACACAATTGATGATAACTTGAAGGGCTGACTTCTAATTTCAGCATCATGGAGAAAGTCCTCACCCTCGGCCACTCCCAAAATAATGCTGATACCTACAGTGGATACAGTAGAGCAATGTTCATCCAACACCTTCACTAACTCTGCCAATTGGAGCTGGATTTTTGGCACCACAGTGAGGATAGCCAGGACATCCAAAGCAAATCCGCGGCTGCCCCTCTTCCACAAGGCGGCCCACACCAGCAGCAGCTGCCACCATTTTACCCGAGGCCCCCTCCTCCCATATTTCCATTTCTAAGCTGCCTGGTGGTTCCAGGGTGGCTGTGAACACACCTCCAGATGGATCTCTGCTCCCGAGTGCTAGGGTTAAAGGTGTGTGTCACTACTGCCTGGCATCTATATTTAATCTAGTGGCTTGTTCTGTTCTCTGGATTACACCTGGATCACCCTGGATTAAAAGAGATTGATTCAGTCTGAGACAAAGAGCCAGGCAGTGGTGGTACACACCTTTAATCCTAGTACTTGGGAATCACACGCCTTTAATTCCAGCACTTGAGATCTCATGCCTCTGCTACCAGTTTGTGGGAAGCACACACGCCCTTAATCCTAGTACCAGGAAGGAAGTAATAGGGCTGGGCGGAGAAAGGTATATAAGGTGTGAGGAGACAGGAACTAAATCATTTTCGGCTGAAAGTCTTTCTGCTGAGGAGCTCTTTTCTGCTGGAGCCCTTTCGGCCAGGCTTTCAGTCTGAAGATTCCGGGAGACAGGATCTCGCCTCCGTTTTTGCCTGAGGATTTGGTAGTGGTGAGAACACCTTCTCTAGTGGCTTATTCTTTTGTTTCTTCTGATCTTTTAGCATTTACCAATATCTTGCTGCTCTGGGTTTTTTATTATAATACTATTTAGATTTTGCATTACAGGGAGGGGATTAACCCCTGTTTGAAAATTGCCAGGTAGTGCCCTGCTATATTTTTTTTAAAAACACCAGGGGAAGTCCCATCTGCCGTCAAGCCCCAATCTCCAGAAGGAGCTATAGAATAGTGGTGGCGATTTCTGCATCAATCATTTGAGTTTCTTAGCTGCTAGAGGAGTGGGCTAAGCTGCAGCGACATGGTGGAGGAGGTGCAGAAGCCTTCCATACACACACTGGTATTCAGGTCATTGAAGAGGACCCATGACATGTTTGTAGCTGATAATGGAAAACCTGTGCCTTTGGATGAAGAGAGTTCCAAGCGGAAAATGGCAATCAAGCTTCGAAATGAGTATGGTCCTGTATTGCCTATGCCTACTTCAAAAGAGAACCTTAAGGAGAAGGGACCTCAGAACGCAGCAGATTCTTATCCTCATAAACAGTACGCTGCCAATCAAGGACAAGATGTTGAATATTTGGTGACAGGTACACATCCATATCCACCAGGACCTGGTGTTGCCCTGACTGCTGATACTAAGATCAAAAGAATGCCAAGTGAGTCGGCTGCACAGTCTTTAGCTGTGGCGTTGCCAAATCAGGCCAGAGTTGATGGATATCGGCGTGGGCCTGCTGGCAGTGAGTACCGACACCCCAGGGCTCCTGAACATTCCCAGCCCTCAGCCATGAATCCCATGTATATGGAGGCCGGCAATACCAAGAACTCTGCATTAATGGCTCCCCTACGATGCCCAAACCCCAGTGGCACCCACCGTGGAAACTCTACAGGGTCATCAGTGGGCATCTTGGCTGGGTTCGGTGTATCCCTGTGGAACCTGGAAATCAGTGGTTTGTTACTGGATCCGTTGACAGAACTATAAAGATTTGGGACTTGGCTAGTGGCAAATTAAAGCTGTCGCTGACTGGCCACCTGAGTACCGTGCGTGGTGTGATCGTGAGCACGAGGAGCCCTTACTTGTTCTTGTGTGGAGAAGACAAACAAGTCAAGTGCTGGGATCTTGAATATAACAAGGTTATACGGCACTATCATGGCCATCTAAGTGCAGTGTATGGTCTGGATTTTCATCCTGCCATCGATGTCCTGGTGACTTGTAGTCGAGACTCAACTGCACGGATCTGGGATGTGAAAACTAAAGCTAGTGTACACACTTTGTCTGGACACACAAATGCTGTTGCTACCGTGAGATGCCAAGCTGCAGAACCACAGATTATTACTGGAAGTCATGATACCACAATACGATTATGGGATCTGGTGGCTGGGAAGACAAGAGTGACATTGACAAATCATAAGAAATCGGTCAGGGCTGTGGTCTTACATCCACGCCATTACACATTTGCATCAGAGAACATAAAGCAGTGGAAATTCCCTGATGGAGGTTTCATTCAAAATCTCTCTGGTCATAATGCAATTATTAACACACTGGCAGTGAATGCTGATGGAGTACTTGTATCTGGAGCTGACAATGGCACTATGCACCTTTGGGACTGGAGAACTGGCTACAATTTTCAGCGAGTGCGTGCAGCTGTACAACCTGGGTCTTTGGACAGTGAATCAGGAATATTTGCTTGTGCTTTTGATCAGTCGGAAAGTCGCTTACTAACAGCCGAAGCTGATAAAACCACTAAAGTTTACAGAGAGGATGAGACTGTGACAGAAGAAACTCACCCAGTCAGCTGGAAACCAGAAATGATCAAGAGAAAGCGATTTTAGTGGGCACTGGCTTCACGGTTGTCCTTTTGTTCATAGCTTGGCATTGATGAGGATGTCCAGACATATGGTGATATTTTCTTTGTACTAAAATGTTATTTGTCTGTTAATAAATAAAGTTGTCTGGGGGTCAGAGCTATTAGCAAGCCATAGGAAAGCAGGGCAGTAGTGGCGTATGCTTGTAATCACAGCACTCGGTAGGCAGAGCTAGGTAAGTCTCTGTATGTTCAGGGATACAGCCAGCATTGGATACACATGCCTTTAATCTCAATACCAACCATAGAAAACCTGGAGGTCTATACAAACAGGCCGTGATGAGGCGTTCCTGTGGTTGGGTTTACAACCAATGAGAAGGCAGAACAGAAACTATATAAAGACTTTAACACAGGAAGTAGCTCCTTCTTGGGAGAGGTAGGATCACTGCAGGAGGAAGGGTAAGGTTTTAGCTCTTAGCTCTGAACTCTTGGCTTTCTTCCTTGCATTGGTTCTGTGTTTTTTATTTAATAAAACGGTTGGGTACATCTACATTTGGTGCCCAACGTGACAAGAATCCATTAAAAACTGCTTTGCTTGGCTTGGCTTTTCTTGGCAGCAGGTCCGGTTTCCGGCCTGGGTGGCCCGGCTCCCTAGCTCGGGCCCAGGTCTGACTGACCTGCAGCTGTTGCTACTTGCTTAAAGATAGTGCTACACACAACTCAGGCCTGC
>CABHPR010109355.1:0-24063 GCA_902168415.1 Peromyscus melanophrys
TGTGTGTGTGTGTGTGTGTGTGTGTGTGTGTGTGTGTGTGTGTGTGTAAACAGGTATAGCAATGTATTCTTTGTGTCCTTAATTTTTTCTTGCACAAAATAGTGTCATTCTATTCTTTGGTTTAGATTCTAAGCATGCCCTAAACCTCTGTATCTAAAAGACTTGGTCCCCAGAGTTATGCCATTGGAGGAATTGGAGAATTTAGGAGGCAGAGCCTAATGAGCAGTCTTTCAGTCACTAGGGTATGCCATGAAACAGGCCAAGGAAGACCATCCATTTCCTCTTCTTTACTGCTTTCTGATCCTCAGGTGAATGGAATTATTCCACTACACACTCTACTCATACTGTGCTTTATCTACCACCAGGTACCAAAACCAGAGTGCTTCCAATCCTGGAATAGAACCTCCAAGTCTTCAAGCAAAACAAACCAGGTCTCACTATGAAATAAAATATTCCAAGGGCCCAGAAGAACTGAGACCTTCTTAATGGACAAGACTGAAAAGTCTCTATCCTGAATTAACATTCCATTTTTTAGGGTTTAGCCAGAGAATCAGAAAAAAAAAGCAAGAATATACAGAGATTTGTAGGTATAGATAGACAGTAGGGGTGTGTGTGTGTGTGTGTGTGTGTGTGTGTGTTCCAGAGATATTACCTTATATGACTGTGGGACTCAGGCAGCAGTCTAATATCACTGAATTTTATAAGCATCTGCCACACAGTTGGAATAGAAGAGGGATGCAGAATGAGGTAGTAGTTCAAGGAAAGGTAAAGCCAGAAGAAAAACAGGAAACTTAAGATATTATCTGTCCTATCAACCTACATTAAATGAGAACCCTTTGGGAGATGCTAGAACCCTTTATCCTGGTCCTAAGCCTGCAGGTGACCAAGGAAGGATCCAATGGATCAACAGATCAACGGAATCTTCAGTTATCGTCCTACACCAAGGTGAGCCAGAACTAGAATTGTGCCTAAAGATCCTGTCTGGACCTTTGAAGCATCGAAATAGCATGACTACAGATTTAATTCCTTTGTTCATACCATATCTCAAATGTTTATTATGGCCCAACTTAACAGGAAGTAAACACAGAAGCAGTAAAGGAATGCCACAGGGAATCTGTTAGTTTAGCTAAGTTGACACAGTAAAATCAATCCTGAGGTATGGCATTATTGCAAAGCTATGTGAAGTCATATGAAGTAGAGTTGTGAGCCTAGAAACAGGCCAGTGTATGTTCAGATATTTGGCTGACAATAAAACTGGCAAAAGGAAATGTATAAGTCTCATGTTTTCTAGATTTGGCTTCTCTTTCCTTCACTGCTCTCTTTAGTTCTGGTCACTGATTTTGAAAAGAGGAACCCGCTCCTAATAGACAGAAGCTTGTGTTGGATTTCTCTAATCCTTACAAACACCTGAAATAAAGAGAAGGAGAAAGCATTTATTTTGGCTCACAGTGTGGTGGTTTCAGCAGGTTGGTGACTTTGCTTTGGGAATGTAATAAAGCAGCACAGCACGGCATGATGCACAGGGTGAAATAATCCACCCACTTCACAGAGGCAGGCAAGCAGAGAGTGGGGATGTGTGGGAGAGAGGTCCCAAGGAGGGGCCTCCCTGTGAGGACACATGGGCATTCTCCCAATGACTTAGCTTTATTTTAGTAGCCTTTAGCTCCCAAGGTTTCCACCAACTTCCAGGAGTACACTGGCTGGGACACAATCCTGTACCATCTGGGCTGTGGTGAAGATCTCAGACACAGAGATGGGAAGGATGGTGAATATTTAGATAGAGGTGCATCTCACTGCACGCTCAGCTCAAGGAGAGCAGAGAACTACAGAGCAGGCAGGAAGTCACGTTTTGTAATTTGTGGGCAAAGCTGGCACAAGGAAGCTGAAATTGAAGGATTTCTAAGCTCCTAGATTTGGTGTACAGTTTGTATTTTTGAAAAAATTTAAACTCACAGCTTTAGTGCGTGCAGCATGCATGTGTTACTTAGTTTCAAAACTATTTTCTAAGACGTATAGGCCACCTTTCGCCCATACAATTAGGAGCCAAGATGTACGCACACAAACAAACGTTTAGAGAAGACAAGAGCACTTCTGTGAGCATCATTTTTAGGGCATTATGAAAAATCAAAGGAAAAATTTTAAATCTCAAGCAAAACACTTAAAGTCAGAGTTTAGTTAAAGGAAAGTTTTCTTATTTACCTAATCAGGAAAAAAAGAATATCAACTCTGAACAAAACACAGTTGATATTTTGTATATTGTGCCTTCAAATAATTTTTTTTTTTTTTTTTTTTTTGGTTTTTGGAGACAGGGTTTCTCTGTGTAGCTTTGCGCCTTTCCTGGAACTCACTTGGTAGCCCAGGCTGGCCTCGAACTCACAGAGATCCGCCTGGCTCTGCCTCCCGAGTGCTGGGATTAAAGGCGTGCGCCACCACCGCCCGGCTCAAATAATTTTTGAATATTCATTTCTACTTAGTTACCCTACTCTCTGACCCCAGCAGTCATGTCATGCAGCAAACAACTTCCTGTGACCCCAGCTCCAGAGGATCAAGCAGCCCTGACCTCTGAGAGCACTTGCGCGCATCTGTTCACCCTCCACCCCACCCCACATACACACACTTGAAAAATAATATAAATCTTGTTTAAAAATCTAATGCCTCTGTCATATACACACAATGCTCTGATTTTATTTGTCTGAGATACAGCCTGAGAGCTAAGATTTCTAAAAGCATCCTGGGTGGTTGGATGTTGAGAACTGCTTCTAAAGTCACTCATCTACAACCTCACAAAGCTTGACCCTAGCCTGGTTTCAGCCAGATCTCCAGATTCATGAAGAGTTCTCATTATTCCATTGTAACCAGAGGCTTTTCTCTGTCCCACCCTGTCCTGCAGCTGCCTTTAAATAATCACTCAGAGGCTTATACAACATCTCACACCAGTCTATATTTCTTTTGAGGTCACATCTTACTCTAGACTCAATAAGCCCTGATAGCTACTTCCATGACTAAAACTTACCTCCCATCCAGAGGCCATTTAATGTGAAACTATCCTCTCTTTTTTGAAGAAGGTAACAATATTAGAAGCAAAGCTGGTTGCCTTTAGTTGTTCTTAATATGCTCCAAACTTCCTTTGTCTTCTCTTTGAAACAAGATGGATACCATTTCTGCCCCAGGTGGAAGTCACATCATCCACTTATCCTAAAGGTCTACTTTCAATTTCCCTAATGCAGAAGGAGGTTAGGGCTCAAAATCTTTACTCTTAATGAAAAAGGGTCAAAAAGGCAATAGGTATTATTCTTATATCATCATCTTTGTAGAGAGGATGATAAATGAATTATTATGTAGCTCTTTAAATCCTGCATGAATGTACTCATCTTGAAGGTCAAATGACATGTTCCAAAGCTAATGAAGGCCTCGAGAGCCTGGATGCTAAAATCGGTTATTCCATCCCCTAAGCACAGCTTATTCTGGGTCCCTTTGCCTTATTTGTATGGTCCAGCTTGCTTTCTTATCATTCTTGGGTTCCACCATTATTATTTTAATCAATGCAGCTTGCAAAATACACTGAGGTAAAAGTCTTAGTGCTCAAACTAGTATTTTTTTTTTCTGAACCTACGCACTAGCCAGATGTATTCTGTCACACCGTGCTAGGATATGCTGTTTGATGTTGTGCTTCATAGTATTTTTTTAAATTATTCACATATTGAATTTAAATTTATGCAATAGAATGAAGCGGAGAGTATGCACTTTCGGTATGCTTTTTTATTTTTGGCAGCTCTTTATCCATATCACTTTTTTATTGAAATGGCAAATCTCCAATTCTGAAGCTTTATGCTAGTACCCGAAGTCCAAGGAGGATGAGTGTTGTTATTTTCATTGTTTGGGAAACAAAAATGTACCTCTGATAATTTTTGTCTTTGATTACTGCTTCTTCAAAGGATTTAAACCAGAATGAAAGCCTTTGAAATCTTCAGAGATGAGGAGACATGAGAGTTATTCTGTATGCACTGGATAAACAGATGTCTTAGCTTTTCAAACCAAACCTGGAAAATATAATCATAAGCCTCATCAGCAACACAGAACAGTCTTTGCAGGTGTATAATGTTTTCTATTTTACTAATGTGAAATGGAAGAAATAATGTCATTTTATTCCTTTTTCTTGTCTGAGAATTTAGTTCCAATTAACATTTCAGAAAACTTGCTTTTTTGTAAATATCTCGGGAAACAAAATACACTACATAGGAGTGGGAAAAACCTCTTCTTGAAATCTCTTCTTGTCACTTTGGGTACAAATAAACACCATTAGAAACACACACACACACACACACACACACACACACACACACACACACACACACACAAAGTGTGTGTGTGTGTCTATGTAAGTTGCTTAGAAAGTCAAGGTCCTAATTGAAAAATTCCAAATAAATAAAAGCCAAATTTCATTCATTTACTCAATGGACCAAATCTTGTAATCAAATTCATTCTGAGACACCCATTGGTTTCAGTGTGTGTTTCTTATATGGAATAATTGTAGAATTAAGCACAATGTTACTAACTGAGAAAAAAATCAAAACACTAATAGACTTTGTATTGTGGCAACTGATGGCCTATACTGGATAACCTATTCAGTGGACGTGGATAGCATAGCTGTTCACTGACTCACAGCAGTGCAGAAATGGGCCTAATGATGCAAAAAGCAAATAATCTCTATCCATTATGTGTTCAGCCTTTCCCAGATAAAAGTCGACTTACACACTTAGGAGGATAAAAAAAAACTAGGGAATCACACCACCCATTGGCTGGATGAATCTTGGTACGAATAGACCTGAGTAGTTTTGAAGTTTAAATTGTACCTGAAGACTCTCTGTAATAGGGTACCTTGCAATTCAGCAATGTATTAAATACCTCCTTTAATCAAGCCACTTATTATGAATACTGCAAACAGCTGCACTTTTGGATTAATTCTAGTTCTTCCCTTTCATTTATTTACTCAATTTTAATTATATATATATATATATATATATATATATATATATATATATATATATGTAGGCATTTTGCCTGCATGTATGTCCGTGTGCCACATATGTGTTCTTGGTACCAGTGCAGGCAGAAGAGGGTGACATTTCCTCTAGAAATGGAATTACAGACAGTTGTGAGCTTGTATGTTGGTGCTTGGAATAGAAGCTGGGTCCTCTGGAACAGTAACAAGTGCTCTTAGCGGTTTAGCCATCACTTTAGCCTCAATTCTAATCTTTTCAATGCCAGACTGCTTATATAAATCCTTCAAGGAGTAGGATTTCTTCAACACTCAGCCCTGTAAGGCTGGCTACATTGAACCCATAAAACACATGTAAAGATACGAAAAACCTGAAAGTGTAAAGGAGACTGATTTTTCATTGGTAAAATGAGCTGCAGATACTCAAGCTGATCTTTAAGCTTGTGGTGCAGATTGTTAAAATTGAGGAAGACTTTAGACACAACCTAGCTTATTCTTACCATGTTAAATAGTGAGGGAAACTATGCCTAACAGAGTCCAAGTGGATTGTTGCAGGATTCACACTCCTTAGGGCTGGGTTGTGTCTCTTTTACAAATCCCTGTCATTCTCTCAGGACTATTACCCATTTGGGCTTCCCCAGGTTATCACTAAACAGTGGTTACCGCTCTGGCTTGGTCTTGCATTATTTTTCTCAACTTAAGCCAATGTCTACTTCAGGTTCCACCTACTCTGCGGTAGAAATATTAATTTCATCAAAATTTGAAAACTCGGACAATCCAAGGTTTGTTTTTCTTTTGTGTCACGTGTAATCAGAAATTTTCTTGACTATCATTTACCTCTATATCTGCATTGGTCCCTTCCCAAACCTCAAAACTCCCATGTCCTTGGATCCTCTAACTCAACAACTCTATCAGTGTGGTTTCAAGGGCAAGTAAAAGAGTCACTGCCTGTTCACCCATATCTTCCATTTAGAGACAATTGCTGACTTAAAGTCGCAACCCTGCTCAAATTCATTTAAATGGTTTATTTAGAACCAAAATCTGTAAATGGATATGTTGTACTGGCCATTGTGAATTACTATGAATTCTAAGAACTATTTAAAAGTCAATGTTTGAGTATAAATGTTATGATTTCAGTGTCTTTTCTGCCAGAGGTGAGATAAGAGAAATCTCTGCAATCAAGAATATCAACATCTTTCTTTCCTCGTCTACTAAAATGGCATAGCTAATGTAAAACTGTGGGGCATTTCATAACTAACAGAAAGGGACATTCACATGTGTTTTTATATGGTATCATTTACATTTTTTTAATACTACCAGGAACAGTAATTATTAATCTGCCATTGTGTCCCAAATGGGTATTGTGTCAAGCCCTTGACAAAGATATTTTCTAATGGCCTCACTATCCCTGAAAAGTTACTGTCCTGGTTGGCTTTTTTCATTAACTTGACACAAGCTAGAGTTATCAGGGAAGAGAAACCTAAATTGCGAGAATGCCTCCATCATATTGTCTGTAGGTGAACCCCGAACATTTTCTTGGTTAATGATTGCTGAGGGCAGGCCCTGCCCATTGTGGGTGGTGCCACCCCTGGGCAAGTCATCCTGGGTGGTATAATATAGCATACTGAGCAAGCCACATGAAACAAGAAAAGCACTGTTTCTCCATGGCCTTTGCTTCAGCTCCTGCCTCCAAGTTTCTGCCTTCAATTTTTAAACCCTTTCCTCCCTGAGTAGATTTTGATCAGTTTTTGTCACAGCAAGAGAAAGTAAAGAGTCACTATGATAGTGACTATTACTATTGTATATGGAATATGAAATAGCTAAATAAGAAAATCCAGTATACTATAAAGATATCCTTTTGCATTAACTCTAAGGGAAGGCTTACATTATGTTTGCCTAAACACAAATCATTGTACATTTTAAGTTCTGTTCTGTTTTATGATAGAAATAATAATTTAGTCAAATCTCAGAGCATAGTCTATTCAGGTTTTATTTTTTTCCTTTTTTTTTGTATGATGTTGTTACTTTGGAATTTTCCTTAATCTCATCTTTCTTCAAATTTGCACCAAAGTGACAAAGATTCATGTGGCCACAATCATCATCATGTGGGCACAATCATCATCTATATAGAAAACATCTGTCAAAGTGTCTGTATTGGTTTTCTGTATGTTACAAATTATTATTAAGTTGGTTTCTTAAACAGCACTTACTATTATCTCATAATCTTGTAGTGTATAAGTCAATTTGATTTTCTTTATAGGTTTCACAAAGCTCAGATAAATATGTCAGACAAGTTGGGATCACATTTGGGTTTCCAGAAAAGGATCAATCTAAGCTTGCTTGGGTTGTTGGCAGAATCTGGTCCCTTCCAGCTGAGGGAGTAGGATGACTATTTTAAAGTCACTTTCTAGTCCCTGCATAAGCAGCCTTATCCATCTGCATTCAGGCAAGCAAAGATGGATTTTTTTTTCAGTTTCTCTGATGTACTACTCCCTGCTACTAGTTGAAGAAAACTCTTATTTATAAAGGTTTATCATTGATTGAATCATATTTTCTTTATTACCACAGAGTTAATTGATTAGCTGGGGATGGGGAGATGCCAATTGGAAAAACACTTGCCTTGTGAAACATGAAGTCTGGAGTTCAATACTCATCATTTACATAAACAGCAACAATAACAACAACAACAAAAAAAATCAGGCATTGGTGCTCGAGAAATGGTTCAGAAGTTCAGAGTACTTTCTGCTCTTTCAGAGGACAGAATTGTGGTTCCTAGCATCAAAAGTCAGATGCCCTACAACAGCCTATAACTCCAGCTCTGAAGATCTGATGCTATCTCCTGGACTCTGAATGCATTGCACTCGTGTGCACATACCAACATACATGTGCATAAAAAAATAATAGAATAAATATATACATTTTTATAAATCTTTCATGGTGGTGATAATCCTGTTTTTTTTTTTGAGGGGGAGGCAGTAGATCCTTGGGTTTCACTGGCAAGCCAACATAGCCTATCCAGTGAACCCCAGGTCCCAGAAAGAGACCCTATCTCAAAGACAAGTTTAATAGCTTGTGATAAACTACATCTGATACTGATGTATGAAATCCACATGCATGTGCACACACATAGTCACACACCGAGCATATGAGCATCTACATATGTATACACACATATACACACAAACTGATTAGTAACTATACTCACATTTTTAAAAATTACTTTACTATGCAAGATAATGATTCTGGCCATGGCATCTCATTATTTTCACAATCCTAACAATTAGGATTGGGGATTTTAGGGGGGAGGGCATTTAGAAATAACATGCTGGCTTTTAGGCACACAGTCCAACCCCTGTGCCATCCCAGAGTATATTCAGTTGTACAGTGAAAAATCTTCCATTGCCTCCCATGTTCTCTGAGACCTTTTTGTGAATCAATACCAAATTATATCTCATATAATAAGCCCCTCTATGTATTTGAAGCCACAGTAGTAGAGATGTGACATCCAGAAAATACAGAAGTTCCTTTAATGTCAATTCATTTATTATTGACAAATGGTATAATTTGAAGATCCTTTAAGAATCTTTGGTTTTGTTTTGTTTTTTTACATCCTTGAAATGCTTTCCATGTTTTTAAGAGATATTGATTATAGGCTTTCTTTCTCTCCAGGTGTTAGGCACAGTGACTATCCCAAGGCATCACTAGTTTGTCCTCTGGCATGTGCTGAATTGTTGCTCAAAGGTTCATCCCCACTGTGGCATAGGCAGGCTCAGACTGAATTCTAAAAAGAAGTCTCTTTTCATAACCAAGGCAGTCATCTCCTCTCTGATGTGCAGTTGGGAGATTAATCCACATCTTACTTGTGCAATGAAGTATGAACTTTAGAGAAAGTGGAACAAGAATGGACCTGAAACTTTACCCTTTCACTCTCTGTTCACCTACCTACCACATTTTCTGAAGAAATACAGCACGAAAATAAACTAATTTTACATCTTTCTCCATTCTGACCAATCTGGTATTTAAAGTATGATCTTTTTATACTCTTGAGACCTCTGGGAAATTGTTCTTTGAAACATCCAAGGCTCCTCTGTTACAAATGGAAACATTGACTTTCATGTTTACTGTTTTTACTAGGAACTGTGATGGTCACTTTGCAACTAGGTATAAACAGAAGCCAAAACCAAACCAAAACAAAACTTTCCTCTCTTTTCTGAACTCATGAGCAACTTCCTACTTAAGGTTGTGGTAAAGAGGTGAAAAACATAGTCTAGGGCACCCAGGTATAGCATAATGTACCATGAGTTTTACCACAAAGTTTATGTCTTTTTCTTAATCAACCCAGTATTGTGTAGGAAATACTGTTTGTGTTTACTAATCTTAATACCTTTATTTGATAATAAGGGACGTGACAGAGAAGGAGAGGTTCTTGGAAATGACATCTAGATTCTAAATAACATATTGGTAAGCCAATAAAAGTAAACCATTTATTAACAAGAACAGCAGCTAAAATGCATTTTTATGTACAATAAATTCATGATATTAAAATAATATTAAGCTTCTAATACTGTGAGTTTTAATAACTTCAAGACTATACTCAGTTTGTTAAAGGGAAATCTTTTGACCACTACTATCACCATTCAAACTAATCTATTGGAGGAGTACCAAAGAGGGCTGCCATCACCATTCTTCTACATGGATGTCTTCATCTGCTCTGTGTGATAACACCTGTGTCAGGCTACCCCTTGGGCAGAACCTCTGGTTATATACCTTGTGTAAAATGACTTCCATTAATGGACATCCTCTATGATAATCACTTGATTGGATTGAAATACATTAGGGTATTAGTAAGCACTTGAATATATGCCTCCAAAAGTCACCAGATAATGAGAGCTTTAGGGACTAACCCATTGACAGATTCCTAACTAGAATAGATTAGTGAGAGGTGGTAGAGCACTCGAAGGTGGGGCCTAGTTGGGGTAAACAGGTGGCTGGAGACATACCTTAGAAGGATATAGCTTGGCTTTGAACCCTTCCTGTTACTGCTCTCTACTTCCTGGCTGTCATGAAGGGAAAAGCTTTCCTTTATCATGCTCTTCCTCCGTGGTATTTTAACCTTGCTACCAGCCTAAAAGGAAGGGGATCATAGAAGCATGGACCAACACTTCTGAAATAGGAACCAAAACAAATATTCCCTTCCTTTAAGTTACTTCTTAGGCACTTGTTCCAGGGATGAAAAGTACCACTAAAGCACTACCCCTCTATCTTAATTCATGAATTATTAGGAACACAAAGATCAGAATTCCTCTAAATCAACAAGTTCTATGACTACCTTGTATGGAACTGTGGCAGTTTGAATGAAATGATCACATGCATATATTTGAATGTTCGTTTTCAGGTTGGTGGAACTGTTGGGCAAGAATTAGGAGATATGGCTTGTTGGAGGGTGTGTGTCCTTGGGAGAGGGCTTTGAGATTTCAGAATCCCATGCCAGGCCCAGTCTCTTTGCCTCTGCCTCTGCCTCTAACCAATAATAGGGAAGATTTTAGCTACTGCTCCAGCACCATTCCTCCCTGCTCCACCAGGCTCCCCTGCTGTGACGGCCATGCCCTCACCCCCTGAAACTGTAAGCAAATCCCAGTTAAATGCTTCTTCCTTTTGTCAGTTGCCTTGGCCATGGTGCATCTTTACAGCAGTAGAGGAGGACTTAAGGGAGTACATTTGTCACAATTTCAAGTTTGTCTCTTTTAGTAATTACAGAGGCATTAGAGGAGTAGTTCCAGTTACTCATTTTGTTTAGGAATCTGTTCTTTGTGGTGGTGTTTGGTAAAATGAAAGTGACTGAAATTGGATGAGCCTTTATGTAAATGCTAAAAACAGAAATACAATTCCCCACCTGTCACATTTCACTTATTCTTAAGCAAAAATAACCCAAAATTTCCATCTCTAACCCAGAGAATCCAGGTAGTGTTCACATTTCCTTATGCGGCAACCCCACCTGAGTTGTGCGTATGTTATAAGCCATACTACGGACATAAACCATTAGCACTCTGTACACAGAAATGAAGAGAAATGGACGGGAAATAGTCGAGTAATAGGTTAGCAGAAATAAGCATACATGAGACAGGAGGGAAGGGATGCAGGCAAGGCTTTAGTCTTCATTTCTTAAAATATCTACAATTTTGTTACTGCATTGCTCTTTTCATACTTCACCAGTTCACAGCTAACACAGCTGCCTAACACACACAAAAATTGTCTTCCTCAAAGATCTGTGATGATGTTATGTAAACAATATTGGATCTTGTGTAAATAAATGAATGTTTTTCTAGGACAAAGGCATATGCAATGCATTGCTACAATTTGTAGATAAAACACTAAGTTTAGAGACACCAATGTGTTCCTGGAGTCAATAATCCAATCCAGGTATTACCAATCATGCTAATGCATGGTCTTCATTGTCTGGCTTTTCTGGATCAGCATAATAGTATTAATCTGTATCGTGGTTGTTGTAGATACCAATGGTTTATTGTTTTATTGTTTACTTAACCATTGAATAGCAAGCATTCAATGACAGCCATATAGCATAATTGGTTTACCTGTTTCATATTGCCAGACATTTGGGTTAGTTCTAGGTTGGCAGTACTAACTAAAGTTCCTAAAAATGCTAATATTAATAACTTTTGAAGACTTTTCTTCAGTTTCTTTTTATTAAGTAGCCAACACTAAAGTTGCTGGATCGCAGCATGGATATATATTTGACTTGTTAAGAGAAAGGCACTCGATTATCTTACAAAGCAATTCTGTTTATATCCTTCCAACAGTGTATGACAATTCTATTATCATGCATATTTACTGATATTTATTTCTACTAGCCTGTTGAATTAGTCATTCAGGTTGGTGTTAAATATCATCTAATGAAATTTTAAGATTAACTCTTTGTTTGATTTAGAAGAATAAAATTTCCATTTCCACAATAAAAGCTCATGATGTCTAGAACATCTTTCCTTGATAACTAGAATTTAAAAATAAGACAGTTTATATTAAGAAAGCCAAGTATAGAGTATATCACCTATTAGTTATAAACTTGTTTTGCATAATCCTAGAGTACATAATTGAAAAAAAAACTAGGTACACTGTTCTGTAAAAAGTAAAATTCCAAAAGGCCTGGGAAGATGACTCAGTTGGTAGAGTATGTCTCATAAGCATGAGGAAGGACCTGAATTTGGATACTCAGAATCCATGAAAAAGCCGGGGGTAGCAGTGCATTCCTGGGGTAAGGAGTGGTAGTGGGGGGTGGGGTGTAGAGACGGAGACCGTAGCAGGCTTTCTCAGACCACCAGCATCCATATAAAGATATGGAGGCTTATTATTAGTTATGGATGCTAGGCTTTATCTCATGCTTGTCCCACTAGCTCTTATAGGTTAATTTAACATGTTTCTCTTCATCTATGTTTTGTCTCTGGGCTTTTTGCCTTTCTTTCATTCTGTATGCCTTACTTTTCATACTTCCTGTGTGTCTGTCTGTCTGTCTGCTGCCTGTCTGTCTGCTGCCTGTCTGGCTGGCCCCAGGAATCTCCCTCTCCTTCTCCCTCATTCTCCTCTCATTCTCTCAAACCTCAATTCCTCCTACTACTTATTCTCTCTGTCTGTCAGCCCAACCTGTCCTTCTACTGCCTAACTATTGGCTTTTTATTAGACCAATCAGGTTCCTTAGGCAGGCAAAGCAACACATCTTTACATTATTAAATGAATGCAGCACAAACAAATGTAACACATCTTTGCATAGTTAAAGTAATATTCTGCAACAACAGACAGATCCATTAAGCAATTTGACCAACCAGGGTAGTCCAGTCAATGACCTTCAAGTTCAGTGGAGAGACCCTGTCTCAAAATATAAAGGTGGAGAGTACTGGAAGAAAGACATCTTCAAGCCTGTGGGCATCCATATGCACGTGCACACTAACAAATACAACACTAACACACATACACATATGCACACAACAATACACACTCATTAAAAACAAAAGATTGTCATTAGTCTGAGAATCATATGAAAATTCATTGTACTTAAGCAAAAGCAAAGACAACAAAAAATCAACTAATGGCAATTGTTCTGGGTTCTTCCTGCTCAGCACTGTTCCTGTTATATTGGGGCAGCAATGGCAAGATTTCCGAGGTGAACATCTGTGCCCTATCTCTGTACCCTCACTCCACTCCTCGGGATCTTTGATTTGATATCATTTATTTCCAGCTTGAAGAACCCTTTAACATTTTTTTGTAGTGCAGCGCTATTATCGGCAAGTACTTTTTTTTTAAGGTTTCTATTTTTCCGAGTTTCTGAAGAATACACGGTACTTCCTAGCACACGATTCTGGGTTGACAGGGTGAGGGTTCCCGACAGTGTTTCACAGATTCTCACTTAGTGCTCTCAGTTTTCTTCTGTGTTTCTTCCAGTTTTTCTGTAGCCATCACATTTTAGGTTTATGACCCAATGATCTGAAGATGAAGTGATTATTTATGGTTCTTTTCAGGTTTATAACTGTTTACTGACCTAGATCTATAATTCAGTATTTGCAGAATAGTTACAAAGTTATCAACCATCATTTCATTAAATATTTCTCTGATTCAGTCTTACACTTTTCTTCTGAGAATTTAATTACTCTATTATTACTGCTGTATTATGGTTTACAAGACTATTTTTTAAAGTATTTTCATTACTTATCTTCACATTCAACCGTTTCTATTAATTTGCCTTCATGTTCAGGGATTAAATTTTATGCTACCTGTACTATTACACCTATGCAGTAAAATTTTTAGCTCAGGTGTTTTGTCTCATAGTCTAGAATTTATAGACTTTAAAAGAATGATTTTTTCTCCTGAGTGTCCAGGATTGACTGTTCATTTCAATTTTTCACTTTAATGTCTTTTTTTTTTTTTTTTTTTTTTTTTTTTTTTTTTCGAGACAGGGTTTCTCTGTGTAGCTTTGCTCCTTTCCTGGAGCTCACTTGGTAGCCCAGGCTGGCCTCGAACTCACAGAGATCCGCCTGGCTCTGCCTCCCGAGTGCTGGGATTAAAGGCGTGCGCCACCAACGCCCGGCCCTTCACTTTAATGTCTTAAACACATTGATAACAATTGTTTGTAAGCCAACTATCTACTATTGCAACAAAATACTTGAGCAAAGCAATTTAAAAGAAAGAAAATTTTATTCCGGTCAGTTTCGGAGATTTTGGACCCATGATGACTTAGTTCCATCTCTAAGAGAACTGTACTGAGAGAAAAGCATCATGGCAGAAACCTCTGACAAAGCAAACATACTCCCCTAGTGGCCTAGAAGGGAAAAGACAGAGCAAAGGGTTGGGATGAGATACCGTGTCTGAAAGACCTACTCCATTCAATTAGGCCTGTTTCTGTCGTGCAATAGCCTATCAAAGTAACCAATCCATTAATTAGAGGAGGGTCTTTATGATTGAATCACTTCCCCCAAACCTGTCAACTGGAAACCAAGCCTGTAGGGCATGACTTTTGGAGTTCATTTTAGATCCAAACCATAATACTTATTTAAAATTATTATCCAGAGTCTCACCTATGGATAATCTCAAATAAGTTTCTAATAAATACTGTTTCTATTTCAACACCCAGTGTTTCTTGCGCACTTATGTCTAGTAATTTTTAATCACCCTCCACAGATGCAATCATGCATTTCTGTTACTGTACATGAAATATTTCACTTATTCACCAAACAGTCCAGTTACTGCCTATCCTGTTTGGTCTTATGTTGGCTTGGCTTTAAACATTGCTACTGTGAATGAATTTGTGGAAGGCTCAGATTTTCTTTTTCTCCAGTCTTTCTAACGTGTGGGGCTCAGCTATTAACCTGGGGAACTAGTTATAGTATAGTTAAGCTTGATCTGTGGCTTAGAGTTAAGAATTCCTTCAGAACATAGCCATGCTTCTATGGCAGAGTTTTCTTTCCAGGGCTGATGTGGAGTTGTTAATAACTTGTTCACATTATATTTATGCTCGGTCAGGACTGGAGTTCCACAGATGACAGTTTATCAGTACCTCTAAACTCTGAGTATCTGTAACTCTCAGGATTTTCCCTGATTATGTACACACTGCTTTAATTGCAGCAGATTCTCCTCCATCCACCTGACTCCCATATAATGTCCCGACCCATTTGGGTAGCTTTATCTTCACAAATGCTCTTTGCTCCAGGACCCTCATCTCCATCCCTGGAGCTCAGCAGAACTACTACCTGCTATGAGCAGTTCTTTTCTATCCCCGTAAATTTTTCCCTAATCTAGGAAGGACTAAGTGGCAGTGGGACTCTTCTGTCAGTGAGGAAAGTCCTTAATGTCTATGATGCGGACTCAAAACCTGTGGCTTATCTTTCCATGTCTCTGTTTACTAGTCCAGTAACTTTAACTTAGTCATGGCTGGAATTCCAATTCAAGCTGATGCATGACTGTACACAGAATTGAATCCCCAGGCTCCATCCTCCTTAGATATAAAATGAAACAGCTTGTCTCCAGGAGGATTTCTTATTTTAGACACTTTGTTGCAATGTAATGTTTACATCAGGATCAACTCCAGTATGAAGATGTCAGTTCCCCTAACACTACCATCTTCATATTACTCTCCTCTGCATTTTTAAAACTCTTTGTCAAAAGCTGAAGATTTATGGAGCAGTATTCCTGTAATATTAAAAAAAATTCTATTGTTGTGAATTCATTCTGAAACTATTTACTGGCTATAATTATGTTTCAAAAAATATGATGGCTGCTATAATGCATAGTTTGTACTAATAGTTTTTAATTTTCTTTTCTTTGATATCATTTAGTAAGCTGTAAACACACGTGCATCCCACAGTCCTCAGTGTTCAGTTGTATATATCTTTTTGTAATTCCTTACTTAAAATGCCATTTATTGTCCACTATGTATGTACCAGACACTGCTGCCTGCAGAGACTATAATGAATCACTGAGACTAATACTTACCTTTAAGAGGCTGGCTCTATTAAAAAAAAAAAAAGACTTAGGCATTGGAACAGTAAAAGTAAGCTAATAAAACCATGCTCAAAATATTTTGGGGATCCAGATGAGAATGATTAACTCTGCCAGGGGCTTCTGATGAAGTTTCCCTGTAAAAGGTCAACTGTAATCTCAGACTCAGCTAGAAAAGGCAATCAAGGATGAGGGGTTTAATCCTGACTCAGTACTTAGCGGCAAAGAGATCTTTGGTAAATAACATGCACTTTTCACAGTTTCCATCGCTAATTTTCCCACTTTTAACTTTTTTCTTTCTAAAGTGAGGAGTAATTCTGACCTAGCTATTTTGTTGTGAAGATTTGAAATTAAGGTTGTATATGCATAAAACAGTAGTCATCATTATTTTTTATACATCATGACTAAACAGTGTTGGCACATGCAGTTTTTACTCATTTCACATTGAGAATTTTCCCCTGTGCGTATATATTCAATCTTTCAAAGTGTTCTAATCCATGCATGAATTATCAGTTCCTAGAAAATGAACTTATCAGCACAAGCAACATTCAATTGTAACTCCCTTTGTTAATTCAGGAGTTATAGTAGCATTTTTCAGAATGGCAACATATCTGCATGTTTCTGTTTTCCTTAAACTTTGCTATAGGCAAACGTTGGGTTGCAAATTTCCCAGAACCTTGGAATTTTTGTGAAAGGTTATGTAGTAATAAGTACATTAGACCTATTTTCAATAAAAATATATGAATTTATTATATTATTTCTGCAAAATCAATCTCTCTTTTTTCAACTTTTCATATCTCAAAGCACAGTTTAATATTTCTCTTATGTTTCATCCTTTTTTCCTTCAGAATATCTCTTCGATGATGAATAGTTTGGTGTGTATGGATTGTTTATGTTCTTAATATTGTACGACCAAGTTTATTGATGAAAACCTTATACATAAAGTACCTATTTAAATATTTTATTTTGTTTTTAATTATGTGTGTGTGTGCACATGGGTACAGGTGCACTTGGAGGCCAGAACATTGAAGACGAACCACTGTTTCAGGAAGTTGTGAACTCTCTGGCACAGGTTCTGGGAATCGAACTTGGGTCCTTTGCCAAAGCAGTACGCACTTTTCACATGAACTGTTTCTCCAGCCCAACACCATTTGTTTACATAAAAATTTCATTTTGGAAAAGTTTAGATTTACAGAAAAGTTAGGAAGCCAGTATAGGGAGCTCCTGTATGCCTTTCATTCTATTCCTAGTCTGTAAACATCTCACATTTTCATGATACCTTTGTCAAAGTTAAGACATTAGTGTAAATCTATTAATTGTTATGAAACTCTTATTAGCTTTTCACCAGCTTTTTCCCTGCTCCTTTTATTGTAGAATCCAGTCCAGGCAACCATATCACATTTAACAGTTACATGTCCTTAACCTTTTCTGGTCATTGTTTTCTGAAAGACTACTGACCAATTGTCTTGGGGAATGAGGTAGTTTGAATATAATTGGCCCCCATAATCTCATCCTCATAGGGAGTAGCACTATTAGGAGGCATGACCTTGTTGAAGTAGGCGCAGTTTTGTTGGAGTAAGTATGTCACTGTGGGGGCAGGCTTTGAGGTCTCCTATGCTCAAGACACTGCCCAGTGTCTCAGTCCACTTCCTGTTGCCTGAATGATATAGCACTCTCAGCTTCAGCACCATGTCTACCTGCACACCTCCATATCCATCTATGATAATAATTGCCTGAACCTTTGGACTGTAAGCAAGTTACCCAATTAAATGTTTTCCTTTATAAGAGTTGCCATGGTCATGGTGTCTCTTCACAGCAATAGAAACCCAAACTAAGATAGGGAACATATTTGAATGTGGGGTTCTGTATTGATTTTACGGTGGTTAGATGAATCATTCACTGTGAAGTTCGAATGAAGTCACTTTGACATATAGATTTTATTTTTTCTGAATTTAAAGGTACTATTCCATTGTTTTGGGGTCATAGTTTTCAAATGATGACTCAGAGATAATTCTTGTATGTGTACCTCTCCCTATGATGTCTCCTTCCCCTCTATGTTATGTGCCTTTTTTCTATTGATGTGTTAAGATTTCCTTTCTTTAGGACTAGTCTTAAAAGTTTAATTATGATGTGACTTGCATGGTTTTATTTGTATTTGTACTACTTGGGAGTAAAAATTCTGAAAACAATAACTTTAATTTTTAGATGTCTCTTGTCATTCCTCATTGGTTCTTGTTACACAGACACTTCATGGTTAATATAATGCCAAGGTCACTGATGAGCTACTCATTCTGCTATTATTTCCTGTCTTTCCCAATCTGTATGACTGGGTTTGGATAATTTCTGTTAGGTTTTCAGGTTCATTGACATATCTCATGATGTGTATCAAATTGGCTGCTGATTCTGCACATTCATTTTGGATATTGTATGTCTTAAATCTAGAAGTATCGTTTAGATTTTTACATATTTTGATTCCCTGCTCACAAGTCTCATGTTTACCTTTAAGCTTTACTTTATTAATAGTAGATTTTTGTTTTTAAATCTTTGTCTGTTTATAGCACTCAGCAATTTGTGGGTTTTTTTGCTGAATTATTTTGCTCCAAAATTTGGTCTAAGTTTTTAACTTCTCTTCCCAGAACATTTTTATAAGATGCTGTCTCTTGTGTCCTTGTCCCAGCTATGTTAAATTTAGGTTCAGTTTTTGTTCTTTTTTTCCTCTTTTAAGTCATTAAATAAATAAATAAATAAACGAATAAATAAATAAATACATAAATAAACGAGTTTATTGGAGTTATTTACAAGAACGTGAACGGCTGAAAGGCAGTTGGATCATTAAAAAGCTTGTCTAAGTGCAGGCAGTGACTCACAACAGCTGCATCTCTGGCGCTTCTTACCCCACTTGCAGGCAGCTGCACCCGAAAGTTTGCTCTTCCCGTGGTGAAGGGCTTGCTTCTTTCGGAGCCGACTTTGAGAGGTGCCCTGTGACAATCACAAGTCGTATGAGCTTCCTGACTCCTGTAACTTTTATGAACGCGGTGAACTTCATGAATATCACTCCTCCCTCCAGTAAGGATTGCTTCAATTCAGAGAAATAACTACACACACTCCCCCTCTCCCATTCCTAGAGCTTTCACATTCTTCCTGTGCCCCTTCTGCTGTGCTCCCTGAGGGGGTGAAGTAGACATCTGATTGTAGTTTTCCTTTTACGACTGACCATCGGGTCACTGCACTGCAGCACCAGTTGCTTATTCTTAAAAGTTTGGCTGGTTATGAGTCTCTACAGCAAACAATGCCCACTGAAGGAGGATGTTGGGGGTCAGGGAAGTGCCCCTCCATGACTGCTGCTGACATCTACAGTAATCTATAGGTACAAACACAGTATCTGTATGCTTTGGGTGATAATTTATGTGTGTTGTTTGTGTTTCCATGCATGTGCTTGCGCGCGTGTGTGTGTGTGTGTGTGTGTGTGTGTGTGTGTGTGTGTGTAGAATCAATCTCCAGCTTTCATGTAGAGAGGAATGCTGCCAAATAAGTATGCATATAAATTCCTATTTATTGAAAATGTAACTATTATAGCAACATAAAAAAATCAATGTTTATCCAATTATTTTCAAAGACAGTATCATGCAATGCAGCATACTTTCTCATTAGATTAAATCAAACCCTCCTTAAATACCATTTTACCAGCTGTTACTGGATAAAGGGCGATCAGAACAGTTTGTAGTAGCAAATATGTAACTCTCTGGCACATGTCTTTGCCAACATTGCTACAGCTGTGTATATTGTTTATAAAAAACAAATGCCCTTGGTAGTTTTTCCATGAGTTTTATTGAAATGCTTTTTTTATCTACCAGAATTTTATATGCTTCGTAGTGAGGAAAAAAATGTTGTTTAGGCCTCAAAAGTTAGTCAAATTCAATACATGCCTTAAAAAATATTTGGGGATTTGATTTAGAATAAAAAAAGAAAGAATTCTATTATTAAGCAAAACGTTCATTAAAACAGAGTCAAATAGATTTTCCAGGTCCCTCCAATTGGTTGTTTATACATACCTTTAAAATATTCTACATTTCTGATACTTTCAATGGGGATTTGATCAAATAACTAATAGTCATAATTCTCAAATAGCCTCAAGGTGATATTGAGAGCAAACACTGCTACCAGTTTCTTTTGTTTTTGACTTTTAAATATTTTCACTCTATGCAAACCAAATTTAATCAAACTTTTACTTACGATAAAAGCTGGAAGACTTAGACCCTTAAAAGCCTTGGTCAAGATGACACACTTGATGAGGCTGCCAGATCCCATAAAGTTCAGGACTGCATTCAGGTTACATATATGAGCTTTCATTACTGGGACTAGAGTATACCTTGGAACATCTGCCCTCTATTTCAATTCACTTTGACCACATCTTAATGAACAACAAAGTTTTTATAAGTCATAAAGCACAAGGAAAATATCATGTTAATACTCAAAATTACAACAAAAATGAAATTTTAATGTTAGTTTTTATGAAAGCATTATAAAGAGCGTTTAGATTTTAAGTAACTAATAAATCATCTGAAGTGCAACATTACATATACTAGATGATCAGAAAGGGTAATTGTTTCCTCATTTTACTATCTGCCTCCTCTTATCTCTTTTTTAATCATCCTCCCTTATCATTTGAGTTTCTCCAGGAGCAGGCACATGTATAAACATATAATAATGATTACCATGCTGTGGAATAGAAGAAAGTGTTTGTCTAGCTAAATATAAACTTTATATTTCTCTGGAATTCTTCATTCTCATGTTAACAGATTTATTTTCAGCATATCAGAATCAGTGCTCCTATGTTTTACCATGAATTTCACTGTGTATCTGGACCTTCATTAAATCATTCTGATTATTATGTTGAAGATCTTTGAAGAAAAGAGAAAATCTGCCCAGCTATTATATTCTTGGGACAAATGGTAACATTGTTGCTGTTTTCTTTGTCAACAGGTTTTCACAAGTGTAAAAGAGATCATAAGTGAGTGACTGGAGAACACATCTTCCTTCACTTGTTTTTTGCACTTACAAATGTGTCTACACAGAATGGTCACATTGTATGTCCAGTGTTGCTGCGTATATTCAGTTGGAACTGAGTATTGTTCTGGAGAAGGGCATATGTGATTTCTTTTGCCAGAGTTACCACCATTACCTAAAGTTTTGAATATGTTGCTACCATGCGTGTTTACTCACTTGCTAGATCACATAGATTTGCATTTTACATCTCCAGAACATACCAAGAGTTCTGAAATACCATTTCAATAGCCACATCAGAAACATAGACTAAGAGAGTCTGTGTGGTTACTGAGAAAATCATGTCTGAATACATTTATAATGACATTTTTCCTAAATGATTACTTCTTTGTCATGCTTAAAATATTAAAACTCATTCAACTTCCTACTGTAATATGCTGCCTTTAGCAGGGGCCACCCTTGCACAGCTCTCAAACACAGAGTAGATAGGAGCTGTTTGGGTTTCATAAGGCGCGGTTACTTGCTATGTGTCATCTAGGTCTTTGCTCATTGTGTTTTCTCTACCTGATGTGATGTCCACTTTCTTGGTTCCTGTTCACTCAAAATAGCATTTCTTCCAGGGAACTGTTCTATTCTGGTAAATCTCGTAAAGAAGGTCTTCTCACGTGTAGTTCTACTAAACTGGGTCTGGCAATTGTGTGTTTTTTCATATTTGTCCCGTTTTGACAGTCAGCTTCAGAAATTCTGTTCTATGCATTATTCACTTTTTTTTTGGCTTTCAGTGCCTATAGGTTTCCTGGAAAAAAGAAAAATATTTGATAATTTAGTGAAAAGAAGAATGTATGAATTAACTAGACTTTACATGTGTGGATGGATAGACTTCCTACCACTCTATAGTGAAGAGCAAAGATATAGAAAAAAATAGAAAGTTCTTAATTTTCCAGTGGACATTTGAATTCGTGGTCATCATTGGCCTGGAAGTCTGATATACTTTTCAAAGTAATTTATACAAATATAAGTTTTGGGGAAACTTGGTCATCATAAAATATGATGGCAAGCCCAACTAACTTAAAATAATGTTGTAGTCATGGTTGACGTTATGTTGACTAATATTTTCTTTTTGATAAACAGCACCGCCTGTCACATAAAACTGCTAATTTGAATTGTGCTGTTGTGTTTGTTTGTTTCTCTGTTGCTGCTATAAACACTATGACCAAAAGTGAATGGTGCTTACTTTTGCCCAGGTGTGGGACTGTTCACAGTGAGCTGGGCTCTCTCACATCAATCTGTAGCTGAATTTTTCCTGTGTCCCACCCGGTCCATAGCCACTCAGACCCAAGTAAACACAGCACCAATCTACTTCAGAGAAGATATGGTCATTGAAGAAACTGAGTATGGAGTTAACTTTCATTGTGGCAAAAGTTAGTCACTGGACAACAAAGTATCCTCAAATCAACTGCTGACAAATAGGACAACATGGACAGACAGGACACAAAGCAAAGGACTACCGGTAATTGCCAAGACAAGTGTGGTTGTGGCTTTAGCAACAGGTGTCCTCTGAGGTCAAGACAATATGGCACCATCGCTGAAGTGGCCTTTGCAATCTGGAAAAGATACAGTGCCCCTTTCTTTGAAGACAGCTGAACTGGCAGTGGGCCGATGGCTTCTGATGTATAGTGGAGCAGTAGCTGAAACAGTTATTCTTGAAAGAGTAACTAGGATGACAGAGTCTAACCTCTCAATGGTAGACTGACATTTAATAAAAGAGATGAAGCCACCCACAAGCCGAGAAGAATAGACAGCTGAATTCCAAAAACACCAACAATTTCCAGAATTTAAAACCCTGAATCATGACAGGACACTGGTGGAATTCAGGTTTATCTGGTACGTGGACTACTCAAACCGAATGTGAGGTCAAACTGTAGGCCTTGTGTACATCCTACTTCGTAAATGAGTCTGTCAGATATGCTAAGCCTATAGGCTTAAGATGATGCCCCAATGTTTCAGAGAAACCTCGGGCGACTATCCAGGGAGCTGGCTGTTTCTCTCAACTCACATGTTTTTGGAAGTCGCTTGTTGGCATTTCCTGTTTTATTAGGTAATATTATTTCCTTCTTGGGTCTCTGAGGGAGTAGAGATTAGATAGTTATGGTTATAGTTATAGTTAGTTGAAAATTAGATAGTTATAGTTAGTTGAAGATTAGATAGTTATAGTTTTCCTTGTTAAGAATTTCAGAGAAGAAACTCACTAAAGAGGTGTAAAGTGTATAAATTTGAAAGACATTATAAGATAGTTTTCTTTTTTTTTTCTTTTTCTTTTTTTTGGTTTTACGAGACAGGGTTTCTCTGTGTAGCTTTGGAGTCTGTCCTGGAACTCACTCTGTAGCCCAGGCTGGCCTCAAACTCACAGAGATCCGCATGCCTCTGCCTCCCGAGTGCTGGGATTAAAGGCGTGTGCCACCACCACCTGGCTAGTTTTCTTTTGGTAATACAAGTTAGGATAAAAAGTGAATCAGAGTCTGGGTTACCTCACTCAGGATGATTTTTTCTAGATCCATCCATTTGTCTGCAAACCTCATGATGTCATTGTTTTTCTCTGCTGAGTAGTATTCCATTGTGTATATGTACCACAGTTTATTTATCCATTCTTCAGTTGAAGGGCATCTAGGTTGTTTCCAGGTTCTGGCTATTACAAATAATGCTGATATGAACATAGCTGAGCAAGTGCCCTTGTGGTATGATTGAGCATTCCTTGGGTATATGCCCAAGAGTGGTATAGCTGGATCTTGGGGGAGATTGATTCCCAATTTTCTAAGAAAGCACCATATTGATTTCCAAAGTGATTGTACAAGCTTGCATTCCCACCAGCAGTGGAGGAGAGTTCCCCTAGTTCCACATCCTCTCCAGCACAAGGTGTCCTCAGTGTTGTTCATCTTAGCTATTCTGACTGGCGTAAGGTGGTATCTCAGAGTTGTTTTGATTTGCATTTCCCTAATGATTAGGGATGTTGAGCAATTCCTTAAATGTCTCTCAGCCATTTGTGTTTCCTCTGCTGAGAA
>CABHPR010109358.1:0-10261 GCA_902168415.1 Peromyscus melanophrys
GCATCTTCTGAGGCCAGGACAATATGGCACCATCCCTGAAGTGGCCTTTGCAATCTGGAAAAGGTACAGTGCCTTTTTCTTTGAAGGCAGCTGAACAGGCAATGGGCCGATGGCTTCTGATGTACAATGGAACAGCAGCTGAAACAGTTATTCTTGAAGAGTAACTAAGCTCACACTTCTCAATAGTAGAATGGCAATTAATAGAGGGATGTGAAGAAGAACGGGATGCTGAGATGAAGCCACATACACACATAGTCAAGAAGAATGGACAGCTGAATTCAAAAAACATCAACAATTTCCAGAATTTAAAATCCTGAATCATGACATGACACTATTGGAATTCAGGTATTTCTGGTACATGAACTGCTCTCACCCAATGTGAGGTTGAACTGTTGACTTTGTGTATATCTTACTTCACAAATGAGTCTGTCAGATACGCTGAGCCTATAGGCTGAAGATGATGCCCCAACACTGCGGAGAAACCTCAGATGATTGTCCAGGCAGCTGGCTGTTTCTGTCAACTCACAATTTTTTGGAAGTTGCTTGCATGTACTTCCTGTTTTTATTTTTGTTAGCTAATATTATTTCCTTCTCTGAAGGAGTTGAAGATTATTTAGTTATAGTTGAAGATTAATTAGGATAGAAAGTGAATTAGATAGAATAGGATAGATAATAGAATTATTTTCTCTGAATTTGTTAAATACAAATGGACTAGATATTGTTTAGGTATTTATTACTTGTATATATGGTATATAGTTATTGTACTTTTGTATATAGTTTTTCTTATGTTAGTTATAAGCTTTTTTCTTTTTATTAAAATAGAAAAGGGGAAATATGGTGATATTCTCTTTTGCACTAAAATGTTATTTGTATGTTAATAAATAAAGTTGCCTGGGAGTCAGAGCTATTAGAAAGCCATAGGAAAGCAGGGCAGTGGTGGCGTATGCTTGTGATCCCAGCACTTGGTAGGCAGAGGTAGGTAAGTCTCTGTGTGTTCAGGGATACAGCTAGCATTGGAGACACCTGCCTTTAATCTCAATACCAACCATAGAAGACCTGGAGGTCTTTACGGACAGGCCGTGATGAGGCAGTCATGTGATTGGATTTACAATCAATGAGAAGGCAGCACCGAAAGTCTTTATAAAGACTTTAACAGAGGAAGTAGCTCTCCTTCGGAGAGGTAGGACCACCGCAGAAGGAAGGATAAGGTTTTAGCTCTTAGCTCTGACCTCTTGGCTTTCTTCTTTGCATTGGTTCTGTGTCTCTTATTTAATAAGACAGTTGGTTACATCTACACTCTCTACCATATTTTTTGAGACAGGGTCTCTCACAGAACCCAAAGCTTGCCAGATCAGCTAGAATAGCTGGCCAGAAAGACCCTAGAATCCTTCTGTGTCAGTCTACCCCCAGGGCTGGGACTATAAGGGTGCATGGTCATGCCTGGCTTCTACCTGTGTGTTAGAATCCAAATTCAGTTCCCCATGTTTGTAGGACAATCACTTTGCTGACTGAGTCATCTCTTATGTCCCTGCTCTATACTGTTACTAAGAGTACTGTATCATTTAGATCTTTTGGCAAGTTTGTAAACATTAGTTGAGGAAATAGTTTTCTCAGTATTCAAGTCATAACTGCATTGCCTTAATTTTAATATTAATCTAAGTTTAATGATATGTGACATGCATATGTATGCATATGTCATTATATTATTTTGTTTGAAACCATTAAGTATGCATTAAAATCCTTGAGAAACTTGTTAATTAAGAATTGAAAATTCATTTATTTTAAGCTCAGTCTTTTGTTTTTACCTTTCACTGACCTTTCTTCTTCCAAAGTACTCCAAAAAGCTTTATGGATTTATTGGAGTTGGATTCTCCTAACAAATACAAATAGTTTCAGAAGACTAGAGAATTCCCAGCTACCCTAATACATTGATTTTATATATATATATTTCATGTACATACACAGTTCTATAACCAGTTCTCAATTAGACATTCTTTTATATTTTATATTTTCTTTCATGTGTATGAGCATCTTTCTTGCATATATGTCTGTTCGTGATGTGTGTGCCTTATGCTTAAGGGCATTATACCCCCTGGAACTGGAGTTAGAGACAATTATAAGCTGCCATGTGCTTTCTGGGACTCGAATGTGGGTCCTCTGGAAGAACTGACAGTATTGTAAACCACTGAGCCATCTTTCCAGTCCTAGACATTCTTTTATTAAAGGAAAAAAAGAACAGTTGTGTGAAATCAGAGAAGTATTTTACCACAACAAATTAAACTCTAGAAACTGGACATTTGTTAATAATATTCCACAAATTATAAACTGATTCAACTCAAAGAAGCATCTAAAGTGTCTTTACTATATGCTTAAACTTGTTTTTAAAATAATTTCTAGCAAATGTAATAGTCCTTTAAAAATCACCTTGGCTATTAGCAAAGTCTTAAACTTGGAGTAGCAGAATACTAAATGATTGGTTTGTATATTGTCTATACATATATCAGGCTTGGCATAATAATAACAGTTATGTAACATCATTGTGAAAATTCTGCATTTCACTGTTATAAACCCCCAACTTGTAATGGAGGAAACAGGGACCTTGTTATAGGTCAGTAGCTAATAAGTGGCTAATAAAAGCCCTTAAGTGCTGGACTCAAACTCTCAGAGTTCAAAGGAGACTCTACAACCAGCAAAGGAACTAATCTGAGAGATGGAATGAATCTACTCATAACCTGCTCTTTCTATCCATATCTCTTTATTCTCTTGCTTCTCTGAATCTACAGTTTCTTTTCAGCTCTCATTCTTAGCTCCTCTCTTGCCTGACTATCCATATGTTTCTAACATGAGACTCCTTGCAATCCTTTGGAAAGTTTCAAAACCCTCAAGGTCATAGCACTTTCCTAAAATAGACGATAAGGAGCAGAGTCATTACCATAGTAACGCAAGTTTCCAAGGTCTCAGGACCAGAGGGAGGGGACACAATGCCCTGTAGATGTAACCAACTGCCTTATTAAATAAGAGACACAGAGCCAATGTAAAGATGAAAGCCAAAGAGGTCAGAGCTAAGAGTCTTACCCGCCTTTCGCCAGCTAGCCTCTCCCGCCAAGAGACCTCTCCGAAAGGGAACTACTTCCTGTGCGTTCGCTTTTAAATAAGAGTTCTGTTCTGCCTTCTCATTGGTTGTAAACCCAACTACGTGACTGCCTCGTCACTGCCTATCTATACAGACCTCCAAGTCTTCTATGGTTGGTATTGAGATTAAGGGCGTGTGTCTCCAATGCTGGCTGTATCCTTGAACACACAGAGATCTACCTAGTTTTGCCTGCCGAGTACTGGGATTAAAGGCGTGCACCCACCACCGCCCTGGCTTTCGCTATGGCTTGCTAATAGCTCTGACCCCTAGGCAACTTTATTTATTAACATACAAATAAAATCACATTTCAGTACAAATAGAATACCACTATAATGCCCCATGCAACAAACTCTGAGACATAGCTTTTTATCAGTAGACTTGGCAAGTAAAGAATTGGCAGACTTTTCTTAGGGTGTTTTGTGTTAGTAACCTTGATAAGATACCTGTGACTCTAACCTTGTGCGTAACTGTAAAGTTTTAAACTTATGATCTATTTACAAAGGCCTTTAGTCTAGTTTAAACTTGCTCTGAGGTAAAAATGAGCTAAATATGTGCAGTTTGTGTTAGACTGAGGAGAGATTATTATTTTCTGTGTTAGTCTGAGCAAAAGGAACAAAGCAGGCTTTAAGTGTTTACTGTCTCCTGGGACAATGGATCTGGCTATCAAGCATATCCTAGTATATTTTCTATATGTCAAAATTATACAGCTAAATGAAAAGTCATCCTCCTGACCACCCACAGATACATGTGCCCATAAGATTGAGATGTAGTCATGAGATTACATATACAGATTTTATGAAGATGCATGGTAATGGGGAGATATCATAGCTGTTACTGCACAAGAAGTTATAGGTGAAAGAAACAGTATTCAGAGTCAGTAGCCTGCAAGCCTTGCTTGACAGGTTTAACTTCCATCAGAGAACATTCTGCTGATGGATTAACATCTGAATTATCAATTGCCATAAACTGTAATTGCATCATAACCTGTCATAGCTTGTGACAATGGCTCCTGACAAGTGGCAGAACTAGCTTCAGAAGACAACATCCTTCAACTTCTGTCTAAACATTTTTCAGCATACTCCTTGACACTCTTGCTCAATCAAGGTTGCTTGGATCATCACTGGGATGCATTTTTAAGTGGAGTCATAAGCCAAACATGTTTTTCTGGCACTACAAGGTGTGGGCCAATGGTAATGGTATGTGAAAACCTGCACAGGACTACAAAAGACAGCAGTCCCACTTATGCAGGCCCAGGCCTGAGCCCACAGAGACCCAAGGTTCTAAAGTATTTTGTGCAGGTAACACAGGGACCCCAAGAACTATACCATGAATAAACCCCTCACTGTCTCAAATTATACGGATGTTGTTATGATCATGGTAATTAGCCAAAAAAATAGAGTAGGCATATGGTTTTGCTGGTTAAAGTATATCAATGATTTGGGTGAATCCCAACAAATCCAATGTTATGCTCTAGATACTATGTGTCCCCCAAAAACCCTTGTGGTAGAGGACTGGTCCCCAGTATAGGGTTAAGGAGGAAGAGTAGAACCATTAGGAGGTAGAGCTTGTGGGAGGACTCCCACCCCTGTCCTCCTTCTCTCCCATTTCTTGGCCATGAGGTGAGTAGTTCTGCTCCACCAACCAGCTCTGTCATCATGTTCTACTATTGTCTTAGTCAGTGTTCCATTGCTATGAAGAGATAACTTGACCACAGCAAGTCTTATAAAGGAAAGCATTTTATTGAGGCTTGCTTACAGTTTCAGAAGTTTAGTCCAATATTATCATGGCAGGAATCATGGCAGCATACAGGTAGACATGGTACTAGAGAAGCAGCTGAGAGTTCTACATCTGGATTAGCAGGGAGAAGGAAGAAAGAGAGACTCTGGGCTTGGCATGGGCTTTGAAACCTCAAAGTCCACCCCCCAGTGACACAGTTCTTCCAACAAGGCCACACATCCTAATCCTTTCAAATAGTGCCGCTCCCTGGTGACCAAGTATTCAAATCTATGAGTATTTGGGGTCATTCTCATTCAAACTACCACAAATAATGACACAAGGCAACCCACTGAAACAATGAACCAAAGGAAAACTTTTCTCTTTGTAAGTTGAACATATCAGGTATTTAGTATAGTAATAGAAAGCTAACATACAATATGACTTGTTCTTTTTCTTTTCTTTTCTTTTTCAGATTTTCAAGACAGGGTTTTGCTTTGTAGCTTTGTAGCCTGTCCTGAACTTGCTCTGTAGACCAGGCTGGCCTCAAACTCACAGAGATCTACCTGCCTCTGTTTCCCAAGTGCTGGGATTAAAGGCATGCGCCACCACTGCCCGGCCATGCCTTGTTCTTCTTAAAGTTGTTTTAGTTAAAGAAAATTGCAAAGAAAGTTAAGTAAGAGTATTCAATGTAATTCAAAAGCAAATGCTCCCTAGGCCTGGGCTGCTCTGAGAATAGAGCCATAGCATAGCCATAGCTCAACAGTAGCCCTGGGAATCTAACTTCTATAATCTGCAGTCTAAGCATCCTCTGCATATTACATGCTTTTCTGTTTTGTTCTTTCTGTCTCACCTATTGCCAGAAAGCATATGGGGCAGAGCCTTTCTGCTCATACCACATGGTGAATTCCTTGAAGAACAGAATGAGACTTATGTAAGCTGTATGTGAAAATCTGACTTTGTCAACACAGAAATAAGATTGTTTTGCACACACAAAAACAATGTGTTTTAAAAACAACTGCCCTTCAAGAAAGCTCTTGTTGCCAGTTTCACAACATCCATGGGGTTAAAAATAATAATAGCCTGTCTAAACACGTTAATAATATGTATGATTTTTAGAAGAATAATTCTATGTAATAATATTTACCAAGAAGTGTGGTGGTATTGTGTTCCAAAATATTGTGTACCTTAATAAACTTATCTGGGGTCAGAGACAGAACAGCCACAATATGAAACAGAGGTTAGGCAGTGGTAGCACACGCCTTTAATCTTAGCATTCCAGAGGCAGAAATTCATGTGTTCAAGGATACACCCAGGCGTGGTGACCCACACCTTTAATCCCAGAAAGCACGCCTTCAATCCCAGGGAGTGGTGGTAGAAAGCAGAAAGGTATATAAGGCGTGAGGACCAGAAACTAGAGGCCTTTGGCCTGGAGAAGCATTTGGCCTGGAGAAGCATGTGGCTGGTTAAGCTTTCAGGCTTCTAGCAGCAGTTCAGCTGAGACCCATTCTGGATGAGGGCTCGGGGCATCCAGTCTGAGGAAACAAGACCAGCTGAGGATCCAGCGAGGTGAGGTAGCTATGGCTTGTTCTGTCTCTCTGACCTTCCAGTGTTCACTCCAATACCTGGCTCAGGTTTGATTTTATTAATAAGAACTTTTAAGATTCCTGCTACAAAGAAGTATTGAGACGCTATCCCTACATGTAAGGTTCAGGGAATATCTTAGGAAAGGGGCAAAAAGATTCTAACAGTCAAATGACCAGGACATCTATGACAAGATAGTCTCTTGTTGTGGAATAGAATATTTATTTAACTATGTAAAGATGTATTGCATTTGTTTATGCTGCATTTGTTTAACTATGTAAAGATGTGTTGCTGTTTCACCTTGCCTGTCTAAGGCACCTGATTGGTCTAAGAAAAGCTGAATGCCCAATAGCTAGGTAGTAGAGGGATAGGTGGGGCTGGCAGAGCAGAGAGGAAAAGGGATTCAGCCAGCCAGGGACCAGCCAGCTAGGGGCCAGACAGACAGACAGGGAGGGATCAGAAAAGCAGAATGGACAGTACATAAATGAGGTAAACGAGCCTCAGGGCAGCACATAGATGAATAGAAATGGGTTAATTTAAGTTAAAAAAAACTAGCTAGAAACAAGCCTAAGCTAAGGTTGAGTATTCATAATTAATTGTAGCAGGAATCTTAACAGTTCTTATTAATAAAATCAAACCTGAGACCAGTTATTGGGGTGAATGCTGGAAGATCAGAGAAGCAGAACAAGCCACAGATACCTCACCTTGCCAGTTCCTTAGCTGATCCTGTTTCCTCAGACTGGAAGCTTCTGAGTCCTCATTCAGAATGAGTCTCAACTGAACTGTTGCTCGAAAGCCTGAAAGCTTAACCAGTCAAATGCTTAACCAGCCAAATGCTGCTACTTTCTGGTTTCCTCGCCTTATATATCTTTCTGTTTTTGCCATCACTCCCTGGGATTAAAGGCCCATTTCTTGGGATTAAAGGTGTGTGTCACCATGCCTGGCAGTTTCCAATGTGGCCTTGAACTCATAGAGATCCAGAGGGATTTTTACCTCTGGAATGCTAGGATTAAAGATGTGAGTGCCACCATTTTCTAGCCTTTGCATCTAGTGGCTATTCTGTCTCTGACCCCAGATAAGTTTATTAGGGTGCACAATATTTTGGGGAACACAATACCACCACAATTAATAACAAGTCTCTGTATCATGATTTGGGGGCTGGCAGTCCAAATCCACATCTTCTAGACATGATATGGATGCCACACCCATGAGATCTCAACAATGTGGGTACCTACACAATATCTACACAATGATAATGGTAGACATGCAAACATGGATGGGGGGAATTTCACAAGGCCCTACCCCTAGATGTAGAGCTATAGGCAATCAATAGCTGTTGAGAGAGGAGAAGCAGTTTTCTCCAGGAATGAGCTCCCTGGTAGGTTATCCAATCCCAAATGGTCACCCTAAACACAGGTGTTTAACAGCAACACTAAATTGGCTCAGTAGGTATATATACATATATATGTATGTAATGATAATTATAGAAGAAGAGATCATGAATCTGAGAGGGAATGGGGGAAAGATATGGGAAGGTTTGGAGGAGTAGGAGAGGGGTGGAAATTACAAAAATATAGAACTCATGTATGAAATTCTCAAAAAATATAAATAAAAAATTAAAAGCTCAGATAAAACTGAGGTATTGAAACATGAAATAAAAATGAAGTCAATGAGAATAATATAATATGCCAACATTTGTGTAAAAGAGAAGAGAAAACACACACACATGTTCCTTGTATGTGTAAGGTATTTCTGAAAGATATGTAATTTATCTTTAATCTTTGAGCTGGAGTGTATCCTTCCTATGGTAGGGCAAAGATTACAAGTTTTTAAATTTTTCTAGTATGTTCATTTTTTATCACTTATAAAAACAACAAAGAACTGAAACTCAAGAGACTATGAAATCAGTAGTAGCCAAATAATGTGAAGTTGACTTGTGCACAGAGATATGAGAACATATTCAGAGTTGAAGCAATATGAGATGTCTGGACATTAACAGAACTCAGGTCTTTACCCAGGAAAGACCTGTCACAGTTCATCTATTATTTGTGAAACATTTGTGCTAGGTACATACTTAGAAACGTATGACACAGGAGACCTGGAGTGTTTGTTGTAATCTCTTTAGGAGACCATCCGTGAGCATACAACATCACAGTCTGCCTAGAAGTTCATACAGGGACACTGACCACAGAAAGAAGTTGCTTCTTGTTGTAGACTTCATACTATCAGTGTTTCACTAGAGTTAAAAACAAAGTAATGGTGATGGAGGTGTGGCAGTACTAAGACTGTTCAAATAGCTTGCTCATTATTCTTGTCATAGACTGTATATTTGTGGTCCTGGTAGTCATACCTTGAAATCTAATCCACCAAAGAAGCAATTATTAGAGGTGAACCTTTGGGAGGTTATTAAGTCATGAAATGGAGCCATCATGAATGATATAAATCCCCTTGTAAAACAGGTCCTGGTGACTTCCCTTACCCTTTCCCTATGGAAGGCTATACTGGAAAATGCAGCTACCCATGAACCAGAAAATGGACCCTTCCCAGACACTGAACTTTTTAAAAAATTGATACTTTACTTCTCAGCCTATAAAGTTATGAGAAATTTCTGCTGTTCACAAACCACTTATCCCATGGTGTTTCAAATAGCCCAAACAAATTAAGAGGGTTCCCTTAAGCTCATGATGAAATGACACTTTTTTGCCCTCTTAAACTTGGACATAGTTGTTACACTTACTCTGATCAGCCAAATGTAAGTAGAAGTGATGAAAGCTTTAGAAGCCAATGCATGCTCACCATGTTCTTATTTTTTCTGACATGGCACTCAGCCACAATACAAATTATCCTGCTACTTCAGCCTGGCACCAAGACTGAGAGTTTTTAGTCAGGGCCTCCAGTCAATTTGGAATGGAGATACAGCATCAATGAGAAATACTTTACATCACAGAAACTTGGACTTACATGCTTCCACAGCACACTGATTGACTAGGGGTTCAGTACTATTGTAGCCTGAATAGCCATGAATATTTACCTAGAGATGGGGGGCAAAAAGTTGGCCACTGTGCCCATCATAGGATGCTTGCCAGTTTGTGCTGCACACAGAGAGTAGCCTACTACCCAAGTTTTCTCTGGCTTTCCCAAGACATATTATTGATCATATGCAAATAACCTAGTCTGCTGTATACTTGTTTGATGTTATTATAAACTCTTTTATTGATTGCTCATCAATAGATTTACCATCATGCCCACTTTTTCCTCTTTTTTTTTTTTTTTTGGTTTTTCGAGACAAGGCTTCTCTGTGTAGTTTTGGTGCCTGTCCTGGATCTTGCTCTGTAGACCAGGCTGGCCTAAAACTCACAGAGATCCACCTGGCTCTGCCTCCTAAGTGCTGGGATTAAAGGCGTGTGCCACCACCCCCCAGCTTTTTCCATTCTTCAGAGGATTGGGCTCAGGAACAAGTATCAGAGCTATTGTCTGGAGAAGGAGAAAGAACAGTTTGGCTCTATAAAACGGGACATGTCTGTAGCCAATGTGGTTTGTTTACCTCAACCAAAGAACTTTTACAATCCCCAAGTAATAGCAAAGCTTTTAAAGGCATCCACTTGTGCAACACACACAAAATATTTTTTCTATTCTTATAACATTGGCTTTATTTTGCTAATAATAATGCTAGCCTTACATTAATAATTTATCTTCCCTTCTCTGTTCTGAAAGACATTTTAAAATTTTCCTAACATGAAATGGCAACTAAGCTCACCTCTGTGAAACTGATGAACAGTGCATGCGTGTGTGTGTGTGTGTGTGTGTGTGTGTGTGTGTGTGTGTGTGTGT
>CABHPR010109359.1:0-13975 GCA_902168415.1 Peromyscus melanophrys
TCCACACTCTGGAGTGCTGGGATTACATGTTTGTCACCATTCCTGGCTTCACTTATCTTATAACAAAAAATATCACTAGTATTTAGACTATTGATATGATATTTGATTAGGGTAAGGCTGGACTGTTGTAAAGAGGAAACTCAATAATAAGACTTCAAGAATAAAGTTTATTCATTGCAATCTAGGGTGAATTTCTAGGTTGGCAGGAGACTCCACTCCATGTGGTCATTCAGATTCTTGCCAGTCATTGTTTTGTTCAGTCTCCCTCCCCAAAGCCCTATTGTGATATAAATAGTTAGAGCTGGAGTGTTGCATGACTGGGTTGCAGTGTAAGCAGGGCAAAGCATGTGGAGGAGGGCTGGCTCTGTTTGTATCATTATGGCCTCTCATTTGTCCCTATCTAGCTGCAAGGGAAGCTGGAAAATTAAAGTTGCTGGGCAGTCATCAACTTATTTCTGTGCAACAGGGAACTTAGATTGTTGTTGCCTAGCAATATTTGGTTGACAACTTGCAGCTGAGTACTTTTTTTTTGTTTGTCTGTTTTTGAAACACGGTCTCTACATAGTCCTGGCTTTCCTGGAACTCACTATTTAGACCAGCCTGACCTTGAACTCACAGAGATCTGCCTTCCTCTCCCTCCCAAGTGCTAGGATTAAAGCTGTGCAACACCATGCCCAGATCAGGAATGCATTTTATTGATCTAACATGGCATAGAGGGAAAGTGCTGGTTCTGGACCCAAAGGACCTGAGTTTGAATCTGTGTCTCTCGTACTGGAAAAGATGGCCCTTGTTTTCTTCGACTGTGGTACCCTCCCTCCTTCAAAAGCCACTGGGAGGATTATGAATACCACAGCTGCTTGATATCATTATTCCAAGTTGGAATAAATAAAAAAGAACCTGAATGTAGCAGGAATCTTAAATGGTCTTATTAATGAGATCAAACCTGGAGCCAGATATTGTGGTGAATGCTGGAAGATCAGAGAAGCAGAACAAGCCACAGCTACCTCACCTCGCCAGTTCCTCAGCTGATCCTGTTTCCTCAGACTGGAAGCCTCTGAGTCCTCATCCAGAATGGGTCTCAGCCAAACTGTAGCTCAAAAGCCTAAAAGCTTAACCAGCCAAATGCTGCTAGTTTCTGGTCTTCACGCCTTTTATATATCTTTTTTTTTTTTCCATCACTCCCTGGGATTAAAGGCTCACTTCTTGGAATTAAAGGCGTGTGTCACATGCCTGGCTGTTTCCAATGTGGCCTTGAACTCACAGAGATCGAGGGATTTCTGTGTCTGGAATGCTAGGATTAAAGGCATGAGTGCCACCATTTTCTAGCCTCTGTATCTAGTGGCTGTCTGTTCTCTGACCCCAGATAAATTTATTAGGGTGCACAATATTTTGGTGAACACAATACCACCACATTTCCTCTTTTTTGTCTAAAATTTAAAAAAAGCTTATAACTAATACAAGAAAAACTATTTAATAAGTATGTACAATATATACAGTCAAGAATTACATTAACACCTGAGTTAGCTTAAAGAATTGGAATTTTGTTTGAGAGATAAACCATCTTATAGAATTTAAAGATGGGACATCTAAAGATGGACTTCCGTGGGGAAGGCCTGGGATTAGAACTGGAAATATTTGAGAGGAACAGCTTGAAAGAGGGGGAAACCCCAGAAGTCATCGATGTCTTAGCAAATACTATCAGTACTAACTTTGACGTTGATCTTGACTGCATCCATTCTCTCCACCTCAACTCCTCACTTTTGAACCTTGCTTGGATGGTAATAGCCCATTGTCTGGTCTCTCTGCATCCATTCTCGTGCTCTCAAATCCAGTCTTTGACATAGCAACCAGAATGAAATGTAGAATTGTTTATGAGATCCTGTCTTCTGTTTGAGACTTCCACTGTCTTTTGACAGTGTGTTGACTAAAACTTGTCATGGCTTCCTGTAGCCTCATAACCGTGAGGATTTCTCTGACAGCACTTACCACTCTGCCCTTCCCACTTTGCCTTAGCTACTCAACCCAGCTGCATCTAAATGTGTATTCCACATCTGGCTCTTGCCTCAGGGCCTTTGCACTAGCTATTGCCCCTGCATGGAAGCCTCTCAAGAACTTCTTTTAGCAATTTGCATCTCAGTATTAAATCTCAGCGTGCTCTCTCTTACTCACCACCCTATTTTCTTTCCTTCTCTACCCAGTACTTACCATGATTTTACACTTTTCTTACTAATCTATGTTTATTGTTATCCAATTCCTTTTTTTTTTAAATAAGGGAGGCACATCTTCTCTTTAAAAGTTATTTATTTTTATTCTATGGGTATGCATGTTCTGCCTGCATGCGTTTTTAGGCAACAGATCTGTGCCTGGTGCCGGCAAAGCCAGAAGAGGGTGTCAGATTCCATGGAACTGGAGTTAAGGATAGTTGTGAGCTGCCATGTGGGTGCTGGGAACTGAACCCGGGTCCTCTGCAAGAGCAGCCAACGCTATTAACAGCTGAGCGTCTCTCCAGCCCCAGTTGGTACTCCGTTCATAGAATTCAACATGTCAACAAGTAAAATCTTTGTAAAAGTAGGTAACTTTTTTTTAATCTCTTTTGCTCAGTGATACTTTTGGAATAAACTGTATAAATTAAAAAAAAAAAAACTTGCCAGATGGTGGTGGCACATACCTAAAATCCCAGCACTCAGAAGGCAGAAGCAGGTGGATTTCTGAGTTCGAGGCCAGACTGGTCTACAGAGCAAGTTCTAAGACAGCCAAGGCTATACAGAGAAACTGTCTCAAAACAAACAAACAAACACACACACAAACAAACAAACAAAAATGACAAAACCCCAAAACTGTATGCTCACTATTTCTGATCTTCTGAAAACTTAACTGTGTATTTTGAACTTTCCACTTCAACAAATACTGACTTACTATGCTTACATTACTTCATTACATAGATACATCATATCTAACTTACCTTCCTTGTATTGGGCTTTGGTGCACATTCTGATATAGAGACATTTTTACACATTCTTCACCATGTCTCCCACACACCTTTGAAATATTGAGTCAAAGGATGTCGATGCTCTTGGGCCTGATGACTTCCAGAAAAGCTGCAGTTGTTTTTGGTACCTCCCAGGAGTGTGAGAGTGCCAGCTTCCCAAGACCCCAGGAAGAGGACTGTAATTTTTTGTCAATTTGATGTACTAAAAATGCCACCTCAATGTATCAATTCATACCTTAAAATACCATCACCAGGGATGTAGAATTTTCCCCTTTGTTTATTGAATTCTTTCTTCTGTTCTTTTTCACACTGTTCACTTCCTTGGCTCCCTTTTGAAATTGGCACCTTATCTCCATGTGGTTTTCGCTTTCTCGGTTGTGGATTTTCCTCTTTTGTCTTTATTGCAGGAATGAGGGGCACGGCTTCTCTCTGTGCTCTGCAGGCTCCCTGAAAGTGCCCTCTTCCACACTAGTAGAAAAGAAGTTACCTGGGTCTATTGCCTGAGGAGGTGTGTGAAGAAGTCAGCTGTGACTAAAGCAGCTGATGTCTTATAACCTGGCTCGTGGCTTTCAATCCCTTATGAATTGTGTCTGAATGATAGTCGGGAGACCTTCACTTGGCCCAAAGCCATAAAACTGAGGCAGGGACAACTTTAAGAAGGGAAGTAGCCCTTCATCCGTTTTGTGAGTTTATGTACAGTAGACTGAGGCCAGCCAATCCGAGTATTCATAGAGCATCCAAGCATTGCAGACAAGTGAGCATCTAGAGATGCCTTCTGAGTCGTCAGGGAATACTTTCAGTGATTGAGGCCTTAGCCTAGGAGGTAAGCAGAACCTCTCTGTGCAGCAAATGGTACCTGCCAAGCTTTGGGCCAACTAACTCCCTATCAACCCTGAGAGTGATCACCAGTTTCAGGCTTAAATAGAGAAAGGGAATCCACTCTAGGGGTCAGTTCTTGATAGTTAAGTAGTCAATCAACATTTCCTCATTAGAATTTTATTTCTCTGTTCTTCTCTTCCCCAGAGGGCACGATTTCCACTGGAGCTGAATCATTCTTAGGCTTGGTTATTGGAGAAGTTCTCAGCAAGAAACCCAAATCTGAGACTTAGTACTCTTTCCTGTGAGAAAGAATGCTCAAAAAGTCCCTCGCACAACCAGGGAGGGACTGGTACCCAAACCAAGGAGATGAAAAGACCCAGCCGGAAGCTGGGTGTGGTCAGTTAAAGTATTGCTCTTTAATCTGAGTGTCTCCCTCCCTCCCCCCTCCCCCACCTCTTTTACTCTTGTATACACATGTACAGGACTTGAAGTATTCTTGTGATAAAAGAATAGTAAAAGTCATTGTTTTAAAAAATATCTTGGCAAAGTAAAAAGCTACTAAATGCATATTTCTCTCTCTAATTTCTCCCATTCTTCTGGAACATTCGCAGACATTATATTACATTTCAGTGTAAGGCTCTCTATGTCACTGGGAGCATGATGGATGCTTTATCCTTTAGAGAAATCACTTTTGTAGAACCCCCCAACTCACTTCTCCAACACCCAGCCTACTGTCCTTTTCTTCCCAGCGGCAGGAGTGTAGACTTCTACCTCATCATCCCAGTGGGGTGCCGGACTGCCAAGTTCAAGAGGGCTGTGTGCTGTGGGATGTTCTGTATGTTAAATGTGTTGCTCTGATTGGTTAATAAATAAAACACTGATTGGCCAGTAGCCAGGCAGGAAGTATAGGCGGGACAAGGAGAGAGGAAAATTCTGGGAAGTAGAAGGCTGAGTCAGAGAGATGCTGCCAGCCACTGCCATGACAAGCGAGATGTAAGCCACGTGGCAACTTATAGACTAATAGAAATGGGTTAATTTAAGATATAAGAACAGTTAGCAAGAAGCCTGCCATGGCCATACAGTTTGTAAACAATATAAGTCTCTGTGTGTTTACTTGGTTGGGTCTGAGCAGCTGCGGGACTGGCGGGTGAGAGAGATTTATCCTGACTGTGGGCCAGACAGGACTGGAGAAAACTTCAGCTACAGCTGTGGTTGGCATGACTGTGGACAGTTGATTATTTGCAACCTCTACGATTCTAAATTGCATTGGCCAAGATCTTCCAGTCTGTAAGCATATAACAGTGGCACCCACACTCCTGGCCTCCAGAAATAAAGCATGAAAAAGAAGCTAGCCAGCTCAGCATGGAAGTGGCTTGTGATCTAGGGACCTGAGTGAAGTCCCAGAGGGAAATGCCAGGAGGAAGTTCAGGTCACATGCCTCTCCTCTTTCCCCACTGTGTCCCAGCTTCTTCAGATTGGGTTCATTTCAGGAACTGCAGATCCTCCAGGGAAACTCCTTAAGGGCCCTGTTTCACACAGCGGAAGTCAGCTTGCTTGTTTTTAAATGAGCAGGATCAGGACATTGGATTTTTTTTTTAATTTTAGAAAATACAAAAATAAAGCAAAAAGATAAATATAAATGGGAAAAAAATGAAGCTTTACTATTTTCTCAGTTGTGGAAAAAAAATAAAAAAGCATACCATGGAGCCTGGAAGCCCAGATCTGAAGAGCAGAGGCAATCAATGGCATGGATGCAGAGCTAGCCCTGCGGTTCAGGTTTGCAATCCTGTGTTATCACTCATTCCAATTCTTGGGGCTGACGACTTCTGAGGTATTATTAGGAGACACGAGGTCACTTTCATATTCCTGGGAGAAAAACTCCCTGATTTGCAGTGAGATCTTGGATTTGACCCGTGGCTTCTGTGTTACCCTGGATCAGCGGCTGCGATTCAGGTGATAAAACAGAGCAAGCTGGCTTTTGCTCATTAACCTTCCTTCCGAACCTCGAAGGATAACCTCAATTTCTCTGGGACTGCACCGGGGCAGTAGACTTATGAAATACCAGTGGCAAGGCTGGAGCCTGTATTTTCTGGGGTTTGGCTGGACTTCTCTGTGGGCCGCCTTGCATATTAAAAGGCCTGGCTGGGCTGCAGGCTTTGTGTTTTCTGCTGTAAGCCGAAATGAGGGCCCAGGTTTGAGTATCTACTGCTCTCTCCATGGTTGAGCTTGGTTGGCTTCCTTTTCATGCTGCATTATCTGGAGGCTAAATGACGTGCATACTGCTGTTGTGCACATGGTGATTGGAAAGCCTCAGGAAACGTGATTTTAAAACCATAAAGTTGGCCGGGCAGCGGTAGCGCAGGCCTTTAATTCCAGCACTGGGGAGGCAGAGCCAGGCGATCTCTGTGAGTTCGAGGCCAGCCTGGTCTACAGAGTGAGATCTAGGACAGGCACCAAAACTACACAGAGAAACCCTGTCTCCAAAATAAGAAAAAAAAAAAAAGAAAAGAAAAACCAAAACACAAAACAACAACAAACAACAAAAAACCCCCAAACAAAAAACCATAAAGTTTTGCAAAGTCCCACAACTGTGCTGGAAGTGTGAGGACCTGTAGAAGACCCCTCCCGGATGACAAGTGTTCACCAGGAAGGGCCAGGACCCAAGGGATGAATTCTGGAGCCAAGGGTGCACCCTCAGCCCCCTGGGCTTCTGCAGTGTGTGGGCTGTGGGAGAGAATCGCAGGTTCAAAGGGAGGGCTTGCAGCCACCTGTGGCAGGAGGGAGGGGGCCTAGGGGCAGGGAAGAAACTCCTCCAAAACCCAGTAATACCCAGGGGACAGAAGCCAACACTGCCGAGCCATTGAGACCCTGCTCCCCAGGAAGACCAGCTAGCCGCCGGAAGTCACAACCACTTCTGAAGGAATTAACATTTTGTATACTTCCACACCAGATTTCATTCTCATTACCCAATGGGAAAAATAATCACAGTGGGAAAAAAATTAAAATGTACAAATCTTAAAATGAGCTCTGAAATAAAACCTCATTTCTAACACCTGGATAAATGGTTCTCAGGCACCAGATGTGTGTCATGGGGCTGCAGAAAATGCTTTGTGTGCCTGTTGATGATGGATGCGGAGCTTCTGGGGGGGGGGGCGGTGGGAGACCTACAGATATAAGTCAGTGAGCTAGACTTTAAAAATCAGCAGCAGAAGAGCTGAGCCTTCCAATTTCTATCTTCGGCTGAAGTACAGTTTTGAGAGCTCATATCCAAACGTGTATAGGTTACAGGGAGGGCTGACAGGCAAAGCGAAGTGTTTTGAGAGATTCTTCTCTGAATTAGAAACCTAGAATTTACTTTGGCTCCCTCCATCTTCCTTCGCAGTGTCTCTCAGTCTCTCTGTCTCAGGAGTCGTTTGGCCAGCTTTCTAGACGTTTCTGGAACCCCCAACCCTCATTGCACTCTGTCCCTTCGCTGCCATGCTCCGGCTCAGACCCCGGGTGGCCTTTGTCCGGGACTGTTCCAGCCAACTCCTCCTAGCGACTCTTCAGAAGTTCACACCGGCCTGGCACTGCTTCCCAGGCTCCTCGAAAGGCTGTTCAGCACCAGGAGTCACTAGCGAAATGCAAAGCAAACCCATAGTGAGGTGCACCACACTGTCAGAGTGACTGAAATAAAAACAAAGTCAGTAGCAAATGCTTGTGAGGATGTGGGTAGCCTAGAGACCTCTACAAGGATGGTGGGACTGTAAAAGGCACAGCCACTCCGGAAGACAGTTTATACTTTCCTTCCTTTCTTTTTTTCTGTGTGTGCAAGTACGTGTGCTCGAGTGTGTGAGTTTATGTCCAGAGGCCAGAGGTGGACTTCGGGTTTCTTCCTATTTCTCTGCTTATTTTTAAAAATAAAATATTTTTTGCGAATTTTTTGCATAGAGTTCATTTTGATCACATTCACTCCTTCTTCTGACTCCTTTCCTATCCAACCCCCATCTCCTCACCCCCCTCTCAACTTCATGTCCTTTTTCATAACTCATCCAGTCCAATCAGTGCGGCCCGTGTATTCCTGGGTGTGGGGTTAAGAAGCATGGTCACGTCCTACTAAGAGCCACACCCTTAAAGGAAATTGACTCTCCTTCCCTGAGGAGCCATCAGCTCTCAGTAGCTCCTCTAGGGGGAGGGGCTCCTGAGCCCCTCCCCTCTCTATGCTGGAATGTTGACTGGCTTGATCTTGATCAGGCCGGCACAGCTGCTGTGCAGTGGTCCTATTGGGTCCAGAAGACACTGGTTTTGGTTGTTTTTGTCCTTGTCTTTTCTGACTGCTGCCCCCTTCTGTGTTGGTCCCTGAGTCCCAGGGTCTCCACTTTAGTTTTTGAGATAGGACCTCTGCTGAAACCAGCACTCTCCATTTCTGCTAGACTGGCTAGCGAGTTGTAGGGATCCATTTGTCTCTGTTTCCACAGTGCTCAGGTTACAGGCACACACCACCAGGCTTAGCTTTTTATGTGGGTGTTGGGGATTTGAACTCAGGTCCTCACGTTTGTTCAGCAGGCATTTTACCCACTGAGTCATCCTTCAAGTTTTTGACAGTTTATTTTAAATCTAAACATACAGTTACATTTCACCCTATGATTGCAGCTTTCAGCATAAACCCCGGAGGAAGAAAAGCTGTATTCACATGAACACAGACGCCCAGAGAAACTTCATTGATAATAGTGAAAACCATCTTTTGGTGGCCCAGATGTCTTCCTATAGAGGGATGGTTATACAACTGTGGCCTGTCTACACTTTGGACAACTGTTCAGCACAAGGATTCAATTACTAATACATTCCACTAAGAGGAGAGCGCTCCAGGAAATAACACGGTGCAGAAAAAGACGAAAGAGGGACTGGAGAGACGGCTCTGCGGCTGAGGGCCAGAGTTCCTGTCCGACACCCACAGAACAAACCAGAGGTCTGTGTGCCTCGAACCCTGCTCTCCAGGGAGGAATGGAGACAGTAGGATCTCTGATACTTGCTGATTTCCAACACAGTTGAGAAAATGCAAGTCTCAGCTTCAGGGAGAGACCCTCCCTCAAAGGAGTAGGAGGACCCCCTAACACCTTCTTCTGACTTTTACACATGTACATAGACATGCACCCTAGGCTAGGTTGGCTAGGGTAACCCAAGGATTCACCTATCTCCACTTCCCTAACCTTGGGATTACAAGCATGTGCCACCATTCCTAGTGATTATCTATCTATCTATCTATCTATCTATCTATCTATCTATCTATCTATTATTTATGGTTTTTCGAGACAGGGTTTCTCTGTGAATCAGTCCTGGTTGTCCTGAAACTTACTCTGTAGACCAGGTTGGCCTCGAACTCCTGTCTCTGCCTCCCGAGTGCTGGGATTAAAGCTGTGCGCTGCCGCTGCCGCCACACCACCTGGCTGCCTGGTGATTTTTGTTTTTAAGTTTTATGTGGTTTCTGATGTACCAAATTCAGATCCTCATGATTACAAGAGAATCATTTTGCTAATTGAGCTATCTCCCCAACCCTATTAATCATTTCTTTATCGAGGTAAAATATATATAGCATACTATTTACCATTACAATAATTTTTAAGCCCAAATTCTATGGCATGGAGTATGTCTTTTTGAGGTGGGGAGAAGGTCTCCCCATGCAGCTCTGGATGGCTTTAGGCTGTGCAGAGCACCCTGGCCTTGGATTTGTAGTAATCCTTTTACATCAATCCCCAATTGACACTTTGTACCCCTAAGTATCAACTTTTCATTCTCCTTTCTTCTTGGTGTGTGCGGGTACCAACGAAACAAAGCAGAAAATGTCACTTCAAAACCAAAGCTCTTTCTGAGGCCCTCATCACCCCGAGGCCAAACTCTCTTCATGCCCATGAGCTGTCCTTGCTGTGGTATTGTCCACCTGCAGGCTCTCCTGGGACACCCAGCTTCTCTCTGACTCAGCTGTGGGGCCTGGGAAAGTGTCCTAGAAAAGCATTCTGGTTTGGTTGAAGTGTTGTAACTCTATAAAACTAAGATGTGTGACTGCAATGGAAGGTCACCTTGAACATTTTCTCTCCCTGTCTTTCTGTTGGCTGTGTCCATTCTTTGCCTCTGTGACACGATTTCTTTTCAGTTTTTCCAAGAATTGATTTTTTTTTTTTTTAGTGAGTGTGTTGTGAGGGTATCTGCCTATAAGAAAATTGTTTAAGAAAATTGTTTAACAATTGTTTAATTGTTAATTGTTTATAACATAGGACACATCAAGAACAGAAAAAGATATTTTCAAAGACTTGGAAGAAAGCCTGAACATAAATGAGAGGCAAAAGGCATATTGAAAAAGTTGATAAGGCTTGAATATTCATATTTTCGGAATTTGGAAATGGTTTAGAATACTTGAATAAAAGAAGAGAGAAGTTATAGACTCTAATTTGGATGCAGATGAAAGTGAAGCTATTTTGTGTTTGTTAAATTTGTCTATTAAAGAAGGAAGCTGAGGCGGAGGCTCCTTGGAACTCAGGAATGAGGGACCAACACAGGCCACACGGAAAGACTCTGTCCCTTAAGGAAAATAAAGTTCAGTAAATTGAAGCAAACTGAGGGGACCATGAACAAACTCAACAGAAATCAGGGAAATTATTTTGACAATAGAAACTGTAATAGGCCTGCTGTGGAGGTGGATGCCTGTAATCCCAGAAACCTGGGAGGCTGAGGCAAGAAAATCACTGTGAGTTTGAGGGCAGCCTGGTGTCTGTAAAGAGTTCCAGACAGGACAGAACTACATAGCAAAACCCTGTCAAAAACCAAAAAACTCTGTAAGACAGAAATTATAGCTTTATTAAAAGAAAGTCCTTAGTGAGTGACATTTTACTCGTGACAGAAGTGATGAGTGAGCCCTTGGGTATCTTGATAGCTCAGTTAACTGAGGGCTGAATCATATGGGTATTTTGGGAAAAGATTTCAGTTTCTCGCTGATTTGACCTCAAGTAGTGATATTAGTAAGATGACTACATTTCTAATCCATGCAGTCATGAAGACATCAACAGCAAATGACCAATGTATTTCATCAGTTCAAAGACCGGTCACCGTACTGGGAACCCAGAAGTCCCCTGAAATATCACAGTTCTCATGGAACCGTGAAGGTTTCTCAGTTTTGGCAATTGTCTTGAACATTTGCACAGCCACCTTGGAAAGTATTTGGAAAATTTTATTTTCTAAACGGCTAAGAATAAAAGTCAAATTTCTTTTTTGTTTCTCTGTGTAGCCCTGGCTGTCCTGGAACTCACTTTATAGACCAGGCTGGCCTCGAACTCGGAGATCTGCCTGCCTCTGCCACCCAAGTGTTAGGTTTAAAGTTGTGCACCACCACCACCTGACAAAAATAAAATTTCTACCATCCCTTCATAGGAAAAGCTGAATTATACTGTGTGCGTGTGCGTGTGTGTGTGTGTGTGTGTGTGTGTGTGTGTGTGTGTATGTGTGTGTGTAGAAGACATTACCTTGCTACAGAAAGATGACAGAAGGATGTGTAGAACATATGTGGAGATACAGGCACCGTAGAGGTTGCTAGGCAGCTAATTAACAAAAAGATTTGTCGGTTCTTCTAGAGGGTAAAACCCTTGTGGTCAACTCTTTGAAGTCTATGAATTCTTCTTATTCTAAGCAAATATTTATTTTCATATCAAATTCCCATATCCTTGATTTTGATAGCTCCAGGTTCTCTAGAGTGTGAATCTGCTGACCCCCTACTCTGTATTGACCTGTCTTGCCGTGTTACTCTTCGGCTCTGACCCCTGTGTGGTGTCACCACTCCCAATCATCGAAGCATAAATCTCACAAGAACTGCTCTCACCTTCCTCCAGAGCTCGCCTGCTGTGTCAGGAGCCAGGCCGTGGGCGTTCGAGTTCTAGTGATCTTGTCTTATACTCAGTGACCCTAAGGAAATTCCTTACACTTTCAATATTTTCTTTTGTAAAATAAGGCTGATAATACATACCATACAGCATCATTGAGAGGCTTACGTGACTTTCAAGAAATCACCTGACAGTATCTCCAGCAAACCATACATAGGGTAAGTACTCAATAAAGATTAAGTAGTTTGTGACCCTATTGGAAAGAAAGACTGAGGCATATAGCTGAATGGAATGTAGCTGTCAGTAAACTAATTTATCTCTGTGGTCATGGGTTCCCTATATGTAAAACAGGGGCTTCCAAGTCAAGACCATTCATAGTTCTCGAATTGTGTGATTCGGTCGAGATACAATAGCGTCTTTGTTACTTAGAGTGAAGCTTCAATGATGCTCACTGATTGTTCTCTTGACAGTGTCCAGAGTTTTGCTTGATTCCGAGATTCTTCCAATATTTTCTGCAAGTGCACAGAATGCAAATAGTAACAGCATGCTAACTCTAGACCTGGTGATTGTAAGTTCATGGTCATCATACTGTTGATAATCGCCAGCTTCTGACATCTTTCTCTCTCTGTTAGTAGTGTCTGCAGTATTGTTATAAATCTCTAGGTTTTCGAGGGATGCATGCATTTGTGATGAATTTTTTTTTATACATCAGTTAGGCTCACTAAGGGGGCCCCTTGAGTCAAACACTAATGTGTATGCTGTTGCGAAGGCTTTAGAGGTGATTGACAGTGACAATCAGTAGCTTTAGAGCACAACTGATCAGATCACCTTTTACAATTTGGTTGAATCTTAATCAACTAAAAAGCCTTAACAAACAAACAAACAAGACCGGACTTTCCCCAAGAGTTTTGTCTTCTGTTGGCAGATTACCCAGCTTAATAGTTTGAACTTTCTAGTCCCACAATTTTTTTTTTTTTTTGAGACAGGGTTTCTCTGTGTAGCTTTGCGCCTTTCCTGGAACTCACTCTGTAGCCAGGCTGGCCTCGAACTCACAGAGATCCGCCTGGCTCTGCCTCCCGAGTGCTGGGATTAAAGGCGTGCAACACCACCGCCCGGATCTAGCCCCACAATTTTATGAGCCAATGTTTCAAAAGAAATCTCTATGTACAAAAATATGTATGTATCCCTCAGTCTTCATGGACAAAGGTTACCAATAGCTGAGGATGCTCCAGTTATCATACTTATCATATTAAGTAGTGTGGCATTTGCATGGAATCTACACACATTTTCATAGACTTGAAAATCTTCTTGAGATGACTTTATTTCTAAAGCAGTGTGGATGTTCTGTAGGCAGATGTTCTTTTGTAGTTGGTTTTTCTAGACAGGGTTTCTCTGTGTAGTCCTGGTTGTCCTGGAACTCGCTCTGTAGACCAGGCTGGCCTCAAACTCAGAGATTTACCTGCCTCTGCCTCCTGAGTGCTAGGACTAAAGGCGTCCACCCCCCCCCCCACATGTTCTTTATACCACATTGCTGAGGGAAAATGGCAAGAAAAGTCTGTGCATGTTCAGATGATGTTACCTGAGTATTTCTAGTCTGCAGCTAGTTGAATCCATAGGCATGGAATCCATGGATGATGGAGAATCAACTCCTGTTTCCCTGGAAACCCTGAGTAGACAGTATTCCAACCATTCAACTGGAGACCTATGAGAAAGGAGTATGTGTTCACGCCTTCATCCCATCAATGGGAACTTACTGAGATAAACACTGGGAAGGAGACAGAACATGACTTGTGAAATGCTATGGGAACATGATCAACTCACTTTGTGATCCCTGAAAATATCTGGTAGGAGCATTGTGTGCTGCAAAGTAGTGAGTGTCCTTGAACCTCAAAGATATACCCAAGGCTTGGTTACATAGAGTTCCCTTTGTGGGGACTCCCAAGTCTAAATCCCAGTGGCTTTATGATGGGAAGATGGGCAGAGTGTTCCCAAACACTACAACCTTCTCCTGTTTTCTCCATGACTCTAATCTCTAGGTTGGCTTAGGTTTTAAACCTTTTAAATTTGTGGGATGCTTCTACTTACCCTTGGGGGAGGGATGGGTATGGACACCTTTTGACTGCTTTTGAGGTGGAGGGGAAGGGAAGAAGAGCTGGAAGAGGAGATATGAGATCAGAACATGACCCAACAGGCCAGACAACTCTGATGGAAGTCTTAGCTCCAGCCTTGTGACTATGGACTTGACCACAGGCAAGCCACACAACTCTGAACTGCCACTTGTCACCTGTGAAGTGGACAGCCTCTTTCTTTGAAGGGTTGG